>MDKH01047775.1:0-29364 GCA_005239495.1 Nicotiana undulata | reverse complement strand
CTCAGCCATCAGGTGCCTCAGCACGTTTTTATGCCATCCCAGCCAGGGCAGACGCAGTAGCCTAAGATGCAGTAATCACAGGTACTATTTCAGTCTGTGGTAGGGAGGCTTCAGTGCTATTCGATCCGGGGTCTACATACTCCTATGTTTTAGCTTTATTTGCTCATTCTCTGGATATTGTATGTGAGTCCTTGGGATCTCTTTTGTATGTGTCCACTCATGTGGGCGACTCTGTGGTAGTAGACCGGGTCTACCGGGCTTGTGTGGTTACGTTCTGTGATTTTGAGACGGGTAATGCACGCGTAGAGTTCGCTAATAAAAATTCGCTTATATAACTGCTAAAGGGAGTAAAAGGATATGATGACATGTGCGTTAATGCCACGTGTAACCCCTCTAGTTGAGGAAGGTTTATCGGGTATTGTACAGATTTTATCCTATAGGCTAATAAACTTAGGACTTTCCTTATTTTTATATATATGTGTGCTTAGACTGATTTGTTTGTTAAATGACTAATTTACAAAATAATTTTGGCCGGGACCCACCGTTGTGGACCTCGAGGGGTGCCTAACACCTTCCCCTCAAGGTAATTTCAAGCCCTTGCCTAATCTCTGGTAACACAAAACAGCTTTTATGAGCTATTTTAAATAGGTTCCCTAATGCACCTTAAATCCGTTAGGTGGCGACTCTTCAACATCTATACCCCTTCCCCAAAAAGAAACGAGTTGTCCCAATGAATGTTGAAACCTTGACTTTCGCTACAAAGAGGAAAAAAAAGGCGGCGCGACAAGCATCAGAGACCGGGTGGCTTGCTTTAGGGATTAGAGATCCCAGAGCGGAAGTGGGAGTGGATTACCATGGATTTTGTAGTTGGGCTCCCACAGACTTCAAGGAAGTTCGACACTATTTGGGTGAATGTGGATCGGCTGACCAAGTCAGCTCATTACATTCCAGTAATGAGTACATACTCTTCCGAGCAGCTGGCTCGAATCTACATCCGAGAGATTTTTCGCCGTAATGATGTCCCAGTTTCCATCATTTCAGACAAAGACACATAGTTTACATCACGATTCTAGATAGCCGTAAAACAGGAGTTGGGTACTAGAGTGGAGCTGAGCATAACATTTCACCCTCAGACAGACAGGCAATCCGAACGCACTATTCAGATACTAGAAGATATGCTCCGTGTGTGTGAGATAGATTTTGGAGGGTCATGGGACCAGTTCTTGCCACTTGCGGAGTTTGCCTACAATAACAGTTATTAGTCCAGCATTCAGATGGCACCGTATGAGGCTCTATATGGTAGGGGGTGTCGGTCCCCAGTACGTTGGTTTGAGTCAGGCAAGGCCCGACTATTGCGTACAGACTAGGTCCAGGATGCCCTAGATAAGGTGAAGGTGATTCAGGATGGACTTCACATGGCCCAGTACATACAAAAGCGTTATGCGGACCAGAAGGTTCGCAATCTAGCATTCATGGTTAGAGAGCGGGTCTTGCTTTGGGTATCACCATGAAGAGCGTCATGAGGTTTGGAAAGAAGAGCAAGTTGAGCCCAAGATACATTGGTCCTTTTGAAGTATTCCGGTGTGTTGGGGAGGTTGCTCTACCTCCCAGCCTAGTTGGAGTTCATCCGGTATTCCACGGTTCGATTCTCCGGAGGTATCACGGTGATTCGGCTCAAGTATTGGATTTCAGCTCAGTTCAGTTGGACAAGGATCTATCCTATATTGAGGAGCCAGTGGCTATTATGGACAGGCAGGTCAAAAAGCTAAGGTCAATGAACATTGCTTCAGTAAAGGTTTAGTGGAGGGGTCAGCCGGTCGAGGAGGCAACTTGGGAGACCAAACAGGATATGCGCAGTCATTGTCCTCATCTTTTCATAATTTTAGGTATGTCTCTATGCTCGTTCGAGGACAAACAATTATTTTAAGAAGGGGAGGATGTAACGACCCAATGGTAATTTTGAGAGTTAGAGCCCTGATCCCCTATTAACTGCTTCCCCCGTATATATTTCTGCTATTGTGTCTTGCCGGGAGGTTCGTTTTGGGCTTTGGAGCAAATTGAGACACTTAGTCTCTTAGTTTGAAGCTTAAGTTGAAAAGGTCGATTGGATGTCGACTTGTGTGTAAAAGACCTTCGATTTGAATTTTGATGGTTCTGTTATCTCCGTTAGGTGATTTTGGACTTAGGAGCGCGTCCGAAATATGATTTGGAGGTCTGTAGTAGAATTAGGCTCGAATTGGCAAAAGCTGGAATTTTTGCGATTTTCGCTGGCAGTGGAAATTTTGATATCGGATTGTGATTGGATATTCGGAAGTTGTAGTAGGTTCGTGGTGACATTTTTGACTTGTGTGTAAAATTGGAGGTCATTCGGACGAGATTTGATATGTTTCGACGTCGTTTGTAGAATTTAGAAATTTCAGAGTTCATTAGGCTTGAATCCGTGTGAAATTTGTGTTTTGATGTTATTTTGAGTGATTCAATGGTTCAACTAAGCTCGTATAGTGTTATAGGATTGTTTGGTATGTTTGGTTGATGTCCCGGGGGCCTCGGTGTGTTTTGGGTGCTTAATGGATGAAATTTGGACTTGGGAGAATTCTGAAGTCTTGCGGCTTTTGGTGTTTTCGCACCTGTGGTGGGAAGTCCACAGGTGCGGCCCCACAGAAGCTAGCCGAAGGTTGTAGGTGCGGTTTGTAAGGAGGAGCTCAGGGATTGCAGGTGCGGGGTAATATTCCACATCTACGATGCCCGCAGATGCGGTTGTGGAGCGTAGGTGCGAAGAGAGATTGCAGAAGAGGACCATTTTCTGCAGGTGCGCGCATGCAGGTGCGGCCACCTTATCGCAGATGGGGGATTTGAGGTCTTTAGTGAAATCCACGCATGCATTGATGTTTGCGCAGGTGCATTATTGCAGATGCGGTTATCCCCCGCAAAAGCGATATCGCTGGCCAGAAAGAGGGGAAAATTTGAGGATTTGATCCCATTATCAATTTGGGACTTGGAGAGCTCGGATTTAGGCAAAATCTTGACAGAGGGAGTTATTGGGTAATGATTCCTAACTCGATTTTCATTATATTTCATTAATCTATTGTTGTATTCTTCATCTAATTAAGGAATTTGAGTGAGAAAGTTGGGAAAATGGGGAAAAGGTTCCCCAAATGAAATCTGAGTTTTGAGTGGGATTTAAGCTTCGGATTTGAATAATTTTGGTACGAGTGAACTCATGAGTTAATGGGTGTTCATATGTGGTAACTTTTACCCTATCTGAGACGTGGGCCCGGGGAGGCTTTTTTAGCAATTTTCCAATTTCTTGGTTGAATTTTGATTCCGTTCGCTTGATTAGTTTCTTGTAGTCATATTTATGTTATGTAATTTGTTTTGGCTAGATTTGGGCCATTTGAAGTCGGATATTCGTGGAAAGAGCATTATTTCGGATTGATTTGAGCTTGGTTCGAGGTAAGTGGCTTGCCTAACCTTGTGTGGGGGAACTCTCCTTAGGATTGGTACTATTGTTGATATATGAGCGTCGTGTACTTGAGGTAACGAGTATGTACACGGGATAATTTTTGTAAAGCCCGATTTTCATTAAACAATAACCTGTCTTTTCTCTTATTTGAACTTATTTGCATATGTAGTATCTTCTTAGAATAAGATAGAACGCCTAGTTGCCTTAATTGTTTTACCTGGACTACGTGCAGCATGTTTAGTGATTTTAATCGTTTTTTCTTAACTTGTGCTTAGGTTAAATTGTATGATTTCATGCCATAACTTTTGAATTTTGTTGTTTGGCTGCATATTTATTTTGGGACTACGGAACAGTTTTCCGGGAGATCCCCCATGTACTGCATATTTACTTTGGGACTACGGAATGGTATTCCGGGATATCCCCCTGTCTTGCATATTTACTTTGGGACTATAGAATGGTATTCCGGGAGATCCCCTTACATATTTACGTTTGGGACTACGAGACGGTATCTTGGGAGATCCCCTGTTGTTTTGCGATGTACTGAGCTGTTGTCTTCTATGTTTCTTACTTGGTAAATTCCAGCCTTATTTATCGTGATATTTCTTTTTCCTTGTCTTATTTGTATATTTAATCCGGTAGGGCCCTGACCTGACTTGACCCTGTCACTACTCGGCCGAGGTTTGTCTTGGCACTTACTGATACCATTGTGGTGTACTCACGCCCTTTCCTGCACATGTTTTCGTGTGGAGATCCAAGTGCATCTTACCAGCCTCATAGCTAGTGCAGTCGCTGCTGCTTACTGGAGACTTCATGGTACATCTGCCCGCGACCGCAAATCCTCGGAGTCCCCTTCTATCCCTTATGTTATTTTCCTCCTTTATTTCTCTTAGACAATATGTATAGAAAACAGTTAGACAAACTTCGTAGAGCTTGTGACTCGTGACTGCTGGGTATTGGGAATACTATTTATATGAGAGTGCTAGTTTACTTGTACATGCCGAGCGGCATTTTTATCAGTATATAATATCGGTTGAAGTTTAGTTGTTAATTACTGCTTTATCTATGTTATTCCGAAATTATTAGGCTTACCTAGTGGTAGCATCTAGGTGCCGTGATGATATCTTACAGAGGGAGAAATGGGTCGTGACAAGTTATTCCTTGTGAACTAGCTTTACCTTCTTCTTGTGATCGAAGGTTCTTGAGTTGATTTACTTACCGTACTTTGTATTATTGCCATTGTTGTTGTTGTACTTGTTGTGCTGATGCACGAGGTTTTCTCCGTGCGGTTGTGGCTATTGTGATGCACGAGGTTTCTGCTGTGCGGTTATGGATACGGGGTTGCACGAGGTTTCTGCCATGCTGTGGTTACTATTGATATTGCACATGCAGCGTGATAAGGCGGGATATATATATATATGTGGGTTGCGCATTTGGTGAGACAAGGTGGGAACATGATTATGCACGTGTGGCGAGACAAGGTGGGCATTTACTTTACTATTGCACACGTGGCGAGGCAAGGTGGGCTGTGTCAGGAATTGACTTGTGATGACTTGTGTTGGCATGTGGGTATTCTTGTTGTTGATATTTGTGTAGTGTTACACTTATCCGTGTGAGATTTACCTTGTGAAAGGTGTGAGGAAACATTCTACGTGTTGTCCGTTCCTTTTCTTATGCTTATTAGCTGGTTGAACTATGTTAGGACACTTGCACAAGCATACACGTAGATAAACACTCTTATTGGTTAAGGGGTTTCCCGAGTATTGTTTAGTATAGATGCGTACCATGGTTTGTTTTCCTTCTATGTGAGAATGATTCTATTTTTCATGTGAGTCGTCCGTGTATTTATTAGCTAAGATGAGGGCACATGATGCCCAAAGTTAGGGTTTAGGTATTGGGACCCGTGAGTTGTGATTTGCCCGAGGTTCAGTACCTAGGGAGTTTATTGACTAAAACCTAATGTGAAAATGGTCGTTATTGTTGAGTTATTACTTGTCTTTCCTGTATCTGTGGTCTCAGATTTTTGATTTGTTTCCGTTCACCCTCCTGTGTCATTATTTGGGTATTCCACTGGTATTTATTGTCTTCCTTTCTTATCGCAATTACTGTATTACCCTATCACGTAGTCTTTATGTAGATATCATACTCTGTTGTTTCCATACTTATACTTGTTCAGGTTATATAGTCCAGTAGGTTTCTTGATTGTTCCTCGTCACTACTCCACTGAGGTTAGTCTTGATACTTGATGGGTACCGTTGTGGTGTACTCATACTACACTTCTACGTAGCCGGTTGATCATTAGCATAGCCGGTTGATCATTAGCTAGCCGCGCGGATTCCTATTGTGAAGACTCAAGGTAAACCTGCTGCAACGTTCGCAGGGTTCATAGTCACCATCCTATTGTGTTCATACACTATCTTTACTTATTTCTGAATAGTTGTATTTAGAAGTTGTAGTAAACTCGGTAGAGCTTAAGACTTGTACTGCCGATTTTGGGAAACTGTAAACTGTATAGAGAGTTTCATTTCAGAAATTATTAGATGTTAATTATTCCGTAAATGTTAGTCTTACCTAGCCCTTAAGACTAGGTGCCATCACGATACCCAACAGAAGGGAAATTGGGTCGTGACTGAAACAGTTCTAGAAATAACAGAGAAGAGTACAAGAACAAATATGCGAAGCAATAATGATTGCAAAAATAAATCACTGTCAGTTCTCTCCATATCACAACCAATCCTTTTATTAAAGCAATAACAGCCAACAAAAATAGTAAATCCACGAACTTCACAGTATGTGGAATGTGTTCAAGAAATCAACTCAAATGCCACGATAACACCCTTCATGCATTTATCTCATCCTCACCAAATTTTGTTATGTATGACCAGTCGATTGGAACGCCAACACCCTTCGTTATTTATCTCATCCTCACCAAGCTTATGATAATAGTACCAACCAGGTAAAAAAATGCCAATAATAGTAACTATGAAGTAGAGAGTACACAGATAGCAGCAATAAACAAGTCATAACCATATGAAAAACAACAACACATGAGATAGGAGGCAAAAAAGTAGTGACATCAAGTAAGGTAGAAGAACATAGGTTTCAATAGCTAATGAAGTAGAAGGTTTAGGTGAAATCAAGAAAAAGGCATATATGTACATATAACAAACAGGAAGGTAACATGAACATAACAGTAAGTAACAAATAGAAGGCACGGATAGAACAATAGCAAATAAGGAAAAGACAAATATGTGACAACCACAAGCATCATTGAAAATATAGGTGCAACAATAACAACTCAAGATAAATGCATAAACGTATACACAAGGAAAATATATCACAATATAATTCATGTCTCTCATCCTCGCCTGCACGGAAACACCCTTCGTGCTATTAACACATGATAATATAAGAACAATGGTGCACTGCATCACCCTTCGTGCTTTTACTCTTGTCCTCGCATGGTAATATAAATTCAATGGCACGACATCACCATTCATACTTTTACTCTCGTTCTCACGTGATAATGCAAATTAAATAGCACGACATTATCCTTTGAACATAACCCTTCATGCTTTACACTCTTCCTCACATGATAATATATGACAATGGCAGAGAATCACCCTTTGTGCTTTACACTCTACCTCACCAAGCGCGCGCGCGCGCGCACACACACACACACACACACACATATATATATATATATATATATATATATATATATATATATATATATATCAACAACTAGCAAGGCAGGAAGCACAGATAATATCAAGAAGAGTGGTTAAGAAAAATACACCACGCGAATGAGAATCAAAACTCTTACACAATTCCACAATTCAATAGACTTCAAGAACTCTATTGCTCAAGTGTCTCAACAAATATCTAAAGCAATCTTCAACTCAAGTATGGAACACAAGTATCTCAATAATAATAGTCATAACAATGTATTCATGATTAGGTATAGTGATGATGAATTTAGCACATCAATAGTTTCCTAAAAGGTTCATCAAATTTAATCAAGTTATAATAAGTTGAATCATGAATTCTAGCATTAAGTTTCATATTCATATTATTATAGAAGTAAAGTAAAACATGAGGAAAGAAATTCACATAATCCAACAAGGCACAAAGAATCGTATAATCCACCTCGAGCATGAATAACCCTGGCACATGCATATATGCTAATCACCACACATATGCATCACCCCCACACGTAGCAAATAATATTAATCAGTAGGAAAAAATTCTTCCAATAAAGTTAGGCAAGACACTTACCTCAGAAAAGCTAAATCATTACTCTAAGAAGCCCTTCCCGCGTGAAACAACCTCCGGGCGGCTCGAATCAAGCTAAAATAACTCAATGTCATAAATAAAAGCTGTAAAAATGATTACAAATAATAAAGCTTCGATATTTAACTAAAATAAAAAAGTCAACCTCAGGTCCGCACGCTGAAACCCGATAAAACTCACAAATTCCAAATATCCATTTCAATACGACTCCAACCATATCAATTTCTTCCAATTTCTTCAGTTTGATTCATCAAACATTTACTATATTCAAGGTTGGAATCATGAAGTATAAACAAATTCGAGTAAAACAATACTTACCCGAATCCAAATTGTAAAAATTCCCTCCAAAATCGTCCAAATCCGAGCTCCAAAACCTTGTGAGAAAAAGTGACTAAATTTCGGAACAAGTAAAAAACATGTAGCAGCTTAACCAGCTCGAATCAGATCATAGATGATCTCGAAACTCATATTTGGCAAACCCAACATAATCTTTGCGAGATTACACCGAAGATAGACTTTTGAATCACCCAATTGGGCCTTAAAATGAGGGAGATATGATATTTTGAAGTTTTAAAGGACTGAACATTTCAGGGATATAAATGACATTTTCATAATTATTTACACCAGAAGAAAATTAGTAATAAGAAGATCTTTATTTTAGCACCCTCAAAACTCATTCAGAACCTCCCAGACACAAACCATATATGCATTTCACTCATAAAATACTCTATGAATCTTCTTGAGAACTCAAAATACCGAAAAGAGGTTATCTTGACTCGATATTGACCATTGTCAAACTTCAAATCCTTAACTTAACTAGTTTCTCAACCAATGATCCAAAACACACCCGAGCCCCTTAGGACCCCATCCAATCATATCAATAGGTAAACATTAACTATCCAAACTTACCTAAAGCCTCAAAACACCCACGGAACATCACAACAAATAATTGAGGCACAAATTGAATAAAATTTCTCTTTAGTTTTTAAATCTTCATTCTTTCGAAAGAATATATGAACCACACTTAATCACTTCCAAACATTGCACACAAGTTCAGTTCAGCTATATAGATATATCCAAAGTCTTGGAACACCAATTGGAGTCCACTAACATCAAAGTCAACTCTTGCTCAAACTTATGAACTCTTAAGTTCTTCAAATTGCCAACTTTCGATAAACAGTGTCAAATCCTTCTAGGAACCTCCAAACTGAATCTGAACATATTTATAAGTCCAAAATCATCATACTAACCTATTGAAACCATAAAAACCCAATTCTGAGTTTGTTTCCCTAATAGTCAAATCTTGGTCAACTTTTCTAACTTAAAGCTTCCAAATCGAGAGCCATTATTCCAAATCAATTCCAAACCACTCGAAAACTAAAACAGCCATAGATGCAAGTCATAATACATCATATGAAGCTACTACAAGTCTCAAACACCCAAACTGAATACTAAAACTCAAAACGACCGATCGGGTCGTTACAAGCACAAACCCAACAGTGTGAACTCAAACTCCTAGAATTGTTCCTTAATTTTGAACTGAAAAATGTTTAAACTCCAATAATTATCGCTTAAGTTTGCACATGTCAAACTCTAGGAACTAAGTTCAAACTCCAACATTTGGCTTTGGAGTTTTCAAAGTTTGAGGTTGTATAGTTCTTATGAGGCTCCTATGAAGAGCTTTTCTTTTATCCAGTGGAATGTAAATACAAAAATATGAGTTCAGGTCACTTTTTAAAGATTGCAGGATTGTCACAAGGATGAGTACGCAATTGAGATGATGATTTGGAATGTGTATGTCTCGTGATATATGAGCTTATGAGAAGTTCAGCCAAGTAATGGTGTGCGACCATGACAGTTAAGAAGGAAGAAGATTGTAGGCTATCAGATGATGTGTTTGTGTAACGACTCGGCCGGTCGTTCCATAGAATTTGTATTATAATTAGTGTTATTGACTTTTTATAGGTTGGCTATACTTTTATTGATGTGTTAGAGTTGGTAGGCTTGAAATTGGAATGGTTATAATGAGAAATTAGTCACTTAGTCTTTAAAAATAGCCTTAAAGTTGAAAAAGTCAACTGAGAGTTGACTTATTAGTAAACGACCTCTGAATGAGGATTTTATGGCTCAAATAACTTCTTTAGGTGATTTAGACTTAGGAGTGTGTTCGGAATATTTTTGTGATGTCCGGTTTAGAATTAGGCTTGAATTGGCGAAAGTTAGTTTTTGGCAATTTTCGGTTGGCAGTGGAAAATGGGCTATCGGGGTCGGAATGCAATTCCGGAAGTTGGAACAGGTTCGTAATATCATTTTGGATATGTGTGCAAAATTTCAGGTCAATCGGATGTGTGTTGGATAGTTTCGGCATCGTTGGTGGAACTTAGAAATTTGAAAGTTCTTAGGCTTGAATCCGATGTGATTTTTTATGTCTAGAGGTTATATTTAGTGTTTTGAGAGTGCAAATAAGTTTGAATGATCATGTATGAGGTGTTGGTAAATTTGGTTGGGGTCCCGAGGTGCTCGGGATTGATTTCGGGTGATTAACGGACATTTCTGGACTTGCAAAAAAATATTGTTTTTGCTGGTGTGTTGCAGGGTGTAAATTACTCTATGCGATCGCGGGGTATCATATGCGATCGCATAGGCCAGTTGGTGAATCCCACGAAATTGCCCTTTGCGATCGCAGGTGAGGAGGTGCGATCGCAGAGCATAGGGAGTTTAGTCAGTGCGATCGCGTGTGCGTGTGTGCGAACGCACAAGGGCCTGGGCGCGTGAGGGAGAGGGTGTCCAAAGCACTGTGCGATCACGTGCACAGTGTTGTGATCGCGTGAGGGAGTGAAGAAGACCCTGTGGGAACGCGTCTGGAGCGTGTGAACGCATATGGTATTTTATTGAAAAATCTGGGCAGTTATATTAAAAACCCTCCGCGACCCTAAAATATTTTTACACCATTTTTGAACGGGAAGAAGCTTTTGAGGCGATTATGAAGAGGGAAAATCATCGTTATTCATAGAGGTAAGTATTTTGGACCTTAAAACTTGATTATAGGTGATTAAGGAACATAATCTCAGTGTTTAATTCATGAAAATAAGTAGAAAAAGAGGAGTTAGTGCTTGAGATTATGAGACCTTTAGGGGTTGATTTGAGGGGTCAAACGAACTCCGATTTTCGCGTTCTTTATATGTACGGACTCGTGAGATGACGAAGAACATTTTGGTATAAAAATATCTCAGTTTCGAGATGCGGTACCGGGGCTCGGGTTTTAGAAAATTTCGGTTTTTCAATTGGAATTCACTCTTTAAGCATAATTTGATGATAAAAATCTGAACTTGGTAGATTTGGAGCATTCAGAAGTTGATTCAAAAGGCAAGCGTATTGCGGAATAGTTTTCGGGCTGGTTTGAGGTAAGTAATGTCTTTAAATCCTGTCCTGTGGGTATGAAACCCCGGACTCTGCACCCTTTCACGGGTTTTGAAATGCAAAGGTTGGAACTTTGGAAATATATTTCCTATTTAGGCAACTATTGAGTTGCGAAACCGACTTTTAAGCCTATGCTTAATAATATTGATATATATTTTGATATGATTTGGGTTGTAAGCCATGTTTGGGACCTAGTGCGGATCTGTTTACCCCTTGGGGGTAGTTTTTACTATTTTCCTCACTGATATGTTATGATTTTCACTCAGTCTTTTCTTGATAAATTATTTTGAAACTCAGAGTATTTTGATAGTATTTATTGAAAATGAAACACTATTTTTGGGTCGAGAACCCGGTATATTTATGGCCTGAAGGGCATGTTGAGAGTGTCTGACTGAGTGAGGTTGCGGGCCAATATTGTGAGGATGATATGATATGGGTGAAGCTGCGGGCCTAAATTGTGTGTGATTTATGCCATGCTGTGGCTTGTTATAGCGCTTGGGCTGTAGAAGCCCCTCCAGAGTCTATACACACCCCTAGTGAGCGCAGGTACCTAATGAGTAATGTTGCCCATGGGGCTAATACTGAGTGATTGCGAGGTTGCCTGATTGGCTAGTATTGAGTGACTGTGAGATTGCCTGATGGGCTAATATTGAGTGACTGTGAGGTTTCCTGATGGGCTAATACTGAGTGACTATGAGGTTGCCTGATGGGCTAATATTGAGTGACTGTGAGGTTGCCTGGTGGATGATACTGAGATCGTTATAACAAAATGATTTTGGCCCGAGGGGCAGATTTACGATGATTTTACTGAGTTTTGAACTATTATTCACTTCGTTTTTCAAACTGATTTTTACTGAGAATTTTACTGAGATATATTGAAATTATACTTGTTTCAAAGAATTTCTGGAAATTTGTTTTTGAACTTATGTATTTCGTGATTACTTTTGGTGACTTGGTGATTTACTGTTTTTGTGAATTGATGTATCTGTGCTGTGTGTTTCGTATTTCTCAGACTGTGATTTATTTTCATTACTACTGAGTTGGCGTACTCATCATTACTCTCTGTACCTCTGTGTGCTGATCCAGGTATTGATTCGGAGCAGTAGTCGTCCGAGTGCATTATCAACAACTTACGGGATTTCGAGGTAGCTGTCTAGCGTCCACAGCTTCTCCATTTCTCTTTCTTATTTAGTATTAATATATTATTCCTAGACTTTGTCTATGACAATAGCAGAGTTTTTTTATTTCGTAGATGCTCATGACATGTTGACTCCGAGTCTTGGGGACGGTTGTAGTCTGTTAGCTTAATTGTTTTGTTTAAAGATTTCAAAAATTTATATGCGTGTTATGAATTGCTGCAAATAAATTGAGATATTTGAAAAGAAAAATGTGAAAATTATGAGTTTTGGCTAGCCTAGTTCCACGATAGGCGCCATCAAGGCTAGTTAGGATTTTGGGTCGTGGCAATTTTTGGCTTCAAGCTAAGTCATGGTAGTCTACCATCGACGATCAAGTCATATGGGCATTTGTTGTTTTAGTTCTTGGAGTTAGATATGCTTGTAGGTTGCATACATTTGAGAAAGGTTTCATTAAGGATGATTTGGGTGAGGAATTGCAGATGCATTTATGTAATATACTTATTGATATATGAAGGTTGTGAATGACGCGACTTTGATATTTGTTGTGTATGTAGTATGAAAAAGAAAAATGATTCAGTCGGTTGCTTAAGGATGAGGTTGCTTCGACACATACTGGTTGTACATTGGAGATTAACGCAGAGTGAAAGAATCCCGAGGAGATACTAATGGGTCAAGAATTCAATATGTGGTACCTAAGGATTTTTGGATCTATGTATGGATAAGAGTTGAAATTTTCAATGGATGGTACTGAGACTTGTGATATTTCTATACCATTATTGATTGTACATTACAATATTAGATGAAAGAAATAGCTTCAGATGCGTGGAAGGTCTCTTCATAGTTGGCATTTCTATTTGAGGTACTATTGGGTGCAGGAGAGGGAATAAAGTAGTTATGGGTCTTAGAAAGGCGTGGTTTCATATTAGGATCACTTGGGATAAGTGTTTGGGGGTCCATAGTATACAGAGAAAGAGAAGTGTTATCTTGAAGACAAGCCAAGAGGAATTTGAAGAAGCTAGATCAGATTAGTAGTGCATTGGATCAGCATAGTAATAGAAATGACCAGTTCCTTTGGTATGATAGGGTTTTATAGGAGTTTTTTAGTAATACTTTTGGTTTAGCAGTCTGCGTGACTTGGCTGATTTTGAGTGGTTCAATTCTGATAGTTTGGTTATGTACAGTGGGTTTCGAAGAGTCCATGATGATTTCAACCACGACTTGAGGCTGGTGTCTTTTACGGGTATGGAAGGTTTGTTGCGTGTTGCGATGTTCTCCTGGATTGAGTTAAGTGGAAGGTTCCTGGTTGATGAAATTTTTATCCAACCTTTGATTCAAGGTTGATAGCATTATTGAATGATCAAGGTTGCCGTCCAGTTTCAACAGAAAGGTCGCGAGTTCTACCAAACATGTGATATTTTAGATGTATAAGAGGATGCTAGCACTATCTTTTGTTGCCTATGAATTATGTATGTTGTAGAAGACGTATTGTATATTGAGTTTCGGGTGCTTGACTAGTACTACTGAAATCATATGGTTGGTAACCGTTGATATTCAGATTTGCTACTCGACACGGAGGATTTAGGGGAGTATTACTCACGAGGTGATTATGTATGCATGAGCGTGGTAGTTATTTAGGTGAAAGAGTTTCGATCGGGTATGGAGATTCTTGTATTCATGAGATTTAGAGATTGGTTCTTCCGAGAGGTAGACTATCTCTTTGGTTGTGGACAACTAATTTGATGTGTTATTTATAGGTCACCGTGGACCTTTGGGAGGCTATTCACCTAATCAGAATGGTTTGAATTGGTTTGAGAGCATATTGGTAGGCCTAGCAGGAATGTGTATTCTGCAATGGATTGGATTTGTTTGTTCAACACAATATTTGCTAGGGGTATGTCATCGGCTAGAGTTGATCTTATTCATGCCCTATTATGTCACTTGTGTTACTCTCTTATATTACGATGGGATGTGACACTATTTGAATATTCACACATATGATGTTGTCTGGTTTAGGCCTTGTGGTGATATTTGAGCGAGATGACTCTTGAGATATGAATTGCTTATTAAACCTTTGTCGTGCTTTACATGTCTGTGTTATATTGTGCTATATGTATTTCCATGGTTATGGCCATGCACTTTGATATCAACACGATAGGGTCCAAGAATTACTAAAGAAAATCAAGAAACGTGCAGAAGCTAAAAGAAAAATAAAGAAACAAAAAAGAAGACACAAATTAACCCCAACCCGATCCTGATATCCCATCCTTCTCTTAAACCATATCTACTAGATCCCATAGGGCATAACTGAGATGGGTGTGGCCGATTCTACATACATCAATTATTGTTGAAGGTAACTCAAAAGACTTATATTTCTCTGCATGAATTGTAAATATTGATAATCTTCATTAACTAGGCGCCTCGTACACTTCTTCACCTTACTTCTTTTACTTTTGAAACTTGTATCTACCTTCTAAATCTCTCTTTTCTTTTCACCACATGGGTGTATAGGTATTCATGCCTTAGGGCTGCTTATCAAGAAGCTTAAAAATTTTAGTACACACATGATCTGCTGAAGACCTCACATTTACTCATCATAAGCATGATGCAAAATCGAGTTCCTCTGACTCAAATTCTTCCACAACTATATCTCTTACCAACTGTCTTTCTAGATGTAGGTATCGTTGTATTACGAATAAAATAGAATTTAGGAGTTTGAATTCTTACAAGTGAGCTCTACCACACGATCTAGAGTAAGAAGAAAGAGTGAAAGTCCAAAATGTGTTGTATGCTTATAAGTGTCGTGACCCAAACCGATGGACCGCGACAGGCACCCGGTACCTTACTCAACCGAGTACCATAACATATATTTTCATGTCATACTATCATAAATAACTGAGACAGAAGGTTGCTTTAGATAAGTAGAATACAACATGTAATACAAACTTATACATAAGACATACGGGCCTAAAAGACCAAAATAACCACCACTAGTATACTGAACATAGGCCGACAAGGTCATACTGTCATGCCCCGAACATGAGGAGGCGTGGCTGGCACCCGGTGTCGTGCTAGCCCGAGCAAACCACTTTGTAACTCATAATCATTCAATCAAACTATAACATACATAGGTCGAGTTGGGTGAACTCATTCCTTTTGTAACTATCATGGTCAACATGGCCACAACTCATAATGTACAACTGTAAGTGGGCAACACTATATAAATAAACTATCGTTCTTAAGACAGGAATACATATGGGCCGTCAACGCCTCTGACATACTGTATAAAGTGCACCTTTGTCTACAAAGCCTCTAAAATTATATGACATCAAATAGGACAGGGTACCGGCCTACCCATAAGTCTGTAGAAAAACTCTGACACGATGACTCATAGACTTGGCTACACTCCGAATGAGGTAGAGTCTTAGCGATGCTTCGCTGAATGCCAATCTCGTCTACAATGAGGGCTCGCCAAACTGATTGTCTATACCTGCAGGCATGAATGCAGCGTCCCCAGGCAAAAGGGACGTCAGTACAAAAAATGTACCGAGTATGTAAGGCAGTATACTGAAAGACGAAACTGAACTGATAATATAATAACTACAGATAAGTGGAAGTCAAAGATAATCTGAAGATACGCTTACCTGCTGATACTAACTCAACTCTCTCAATATAGAAAGTAAAATAGTGGTCCGGCCCTATAAGGCTCGGTATGTATGTATATATATATATATATATATATATATATATATATATATAACTTTATAACTGCTCTACCGTAGTAGGCTCGCTCATAGGCGCTCGGTCATACTAGGCTCTGTATCTCGGCCATTGGGCTCTCTCATAGGCGCTTGGCCATAGTATGCTGGGTGTATATATAACTGCTCTGCCATAGTAGGCTTGCGCATACGCGCTCAGCCATACTAGGCTCTATATTTAACTTACCATCTAATCAGAGGTTGCCCAATAGGGGTCTGTCCATCCACAATAGCTCGATGATAATGAAAATACTGTAATACTGTATATATAGACTCTCTGCTCCGTTGACTGGAATAAGACAATACTCAAATGAATATGAAGTCCTGATAAAGCGAATATTGTAACTTGCGAGACTAGCAAATATAAGTAAATTCAGGAATATGAATTTTTCTTTATGCCTCGTTATCAAACTTGTGTAATGACGAGATCATGCCAAAATGAAAGAAGGGATTAGCCTTAACATACCTGAGCCGATTCTCTTGAAAACCTCTAATACCCATTAATTGCGGCAAAATACGTGACGACACGATCAGAGTAGGGAAAAATCCGTATGATATTCTTGTAACAACAGAGGACAGATTTCTCCCTTTGCAACTATAAATTTTTCTTAGTGGAACACCTACTGCTTCATTTTCCATACTGCTTTCTCTTCGGTATCTTTCCTTGTAGCAGTATAAACAATACAAACCCCATGTTCAAGCAAACAAATGGTAACCATTAAAACAACAGCTCTTTGTTAGAGTATATGTTATCCACTTATCCTCACCTTTAATTTGTGTTAAAAACCACATAACCAAGTAGCGAGCATTTAATTCAAGAGGAGGTAGGTATCCAAATTGTCCTCACCTTCAATTTGCTTTTCATGTATCCTTATAGCAGAACTCTATCCCGTTATAATACAACATTTCCTCTGAAACATAAAGAAATGGGTAAAGAGGAGGAACAAAAGAATACTTTGTAACTTCAAAGTTTACTGAAAACATGATGCCATTGTTATATTCTTTGCAGAATGTCTTTTAAGAGATAGTAAAATGATTCTTGAACTAGAAAGGTTATATTTAATTTCTAGGTGGGCCCCACTTTTGGGGTTTTGATTAATCTAAAATTTCCCTACATTGACACCTATCTTTCAAGACCAAATAGTCACCATTTCTTCAAGGCATTGTTTCCACGTTGGTTGATTATGTTCTTATCCAAATACTTTAATTAATCAACCACAATCATTAATTAACTATGTAATAACCTATTACCCAATAATTAACCAATTAACCATATAATTAAGAATTTCCTCCACTTACTTAAAATACTACTTATTTTTAACATACTTTATACACCTTATGGTCATGTGGTACCTTGTATGACACTAGTCCATAAATATCGAATATTTTAGATCGGGTCGTATTTTACTCCAACACGTCATACTAGGACGAAAATTCATTTTCTTTGACTTGCTTCCCATCTTACCTTCACGGATTTACTCATCACTTGTTCGAAAATGCTAATATAATATCAAAATAATCTCATTCCCAAACATCCATTAATTTACTTATGACGTACTTCTACGTATGAAAGCGTGGGGTGTAACATCATACCTCCCTTTTGGAACATTCGTCCTCGAATGTTGGCTGATGCACTTATCGTTCTCATAACCCATAGCTCTTGCAAATACTTCAATACTCTTCTTGCAATTTAGGCAATTGTTCTTGTGAATGGATCTAACGTCCAGGGCATTTCCCCTTTAAGCCTCTTTCTCGCACCACGACTGGTGGTCGGAATCCTTTTAATAACGTAACTGTTGCTACCTTCTGTCACGCAGCATGTACGACTCTGACCTTGTAAATGCGCCTATACGACATTTCTCTCCTTTTTGCCCAGTCTTTTAGCCAATCTTTAGGCCTCACTTTGTAAACATATGCAGATCTTGATAAGATGTCCCTTTGGGCATCTATGGGCATACTGAAGTTCTTCGCTCGATACTCTGTTGAACTTACGAATATTGTTATACCTTATTTCATAGATCTGTTTGTCCATTCGTATGACTTTAGTTCCATAACTCTTACTTTGATTTAACGTTACTGAGGTTTGCTACCAAATTCAAAGTTATTTTCGTTGCTTATCTTATATGTATAAATTTATGTCCTTTAATGCTTCTTCATTACTGCTCATCTTAAGAATGATGGCCTAATCTCTCCTCATACTTTGTGACTTTTATCCATCCTTTTTCGATTCACATTAATGTTGATCTATCATTGATAACTTGATCTCTTATGTAACATATCCGCTAGGGCTCACGTCTCATCGTGGAACATTTGAAGTTCCACCTGGGGATTATACGATACTATACTTCCATAATCGTATTTCATAGCATCCCAATATGGCTCAACTTACATAGGTATTTTAATCTTGCACAATTCAGGGCAGAATTCCATTACTTCTAGATGCTATTAGTCTTAGAATCATTTGAGTTAATTTAGGCTATACTGAACTTTCTATAACTTAGAGAAACCATTAGCTCTCCTATGTTCATGGGCTTAATCCTGAGGACTTATCCATTCTTGTAACCTTCTCGCTCGCTCTTTTTTATCCTTACTCATGTCTTTTAGAACCTTGTTGCTTCACCGTACAAGAGCTTGTGACCTACAATATCTATTTATATTACTCGCAACCTTTCAACTTGCTTGCATCATAGATTTACTTATGCCATTCAGGAATATCACGCGGGATATCACATCATCTCTTACTCTTCTTTACTCTATTAACCAGACCTCTCAGTACCTTGCAACCTTGGGCTAAAAGGTATGCCACTAACAACGCCTCTATTATTCCTGGATACTGAATCCCAACACTTCTAGCCTTCTTATCCGTGGTATGGACTATTCATAACCTTCTGTATTTGAGTATCTTGTACGTTGTTCATCTTTTCCCTCACATGCTTTTATCTCTTTCATAACCTCCCTTCCACATAGATATAATTTATCTCGACAACCTGAAGTTTTATTATAATACTTATACCGTTGATGCATACACAATCCAGTGGGAGCTTCATACTAACCTCTTATGAGGCTGGTACTTTTCAGTTGGCTTCATCATAGAGCCATTATAAAATATTGCTACTGTACTATCTCTTTTACACCTGTGCAATTTAAGAGTGATATTGACGTCTATAATTTTCTTGGTCCACTCATGTTTTACTTAGTTGAGGTAACTCTTTAGTTTCCTCTTCATTCTGATCAGCCTTTATGTAGGCTTAAGCTATCTTCTGATCTGCGGCTCCTGGTATTAGTTATTACTTTAGCCTTTCATTGGCGTTGAGGGATATTCATGATAAAATCCTTTAACAATTCAATCCTTCGTGTCTGACCTTGCCTCAATTCTTTCTTTTAATGTATACCAGAATCTTATAAGGTTGTATATGCTGCAGGTCTAAAACCCCAAACTCTTAAGTGCATTCATAACGTCACCAACTCGGGATCATTGATCGAATAATTCTTTTCATTCCTTCTTAGCTTCCTTTAACGTAAATTGTTACTTTTCCTTATCTTTCTGCCCCTTGTTGCGGGCATACATAGCTTATCTTAGTTTCTACGCATGCCAGAGTTTTCGTGCAACTCACATGATCTCGAATATCACTTTTAATTTTACTTCCCCGTTCATTAACCACAGTAGGTGCCATTTTCTTTTGGAGTGCTAAAAATGTTGTTGTGGGACTGTTGTTAGATGACCATTTCCTCTTTACGTCGTTGTGCTTAGGTTGAATCTTTGTTCCTTATTTCCTCAGCTAGTTTTTCATTATAGTATTTAGGAAAGATCCCATGAATCTTGTAAAGTTATTAGCTTATTACAAACCTTTTGATGTCATTCCTTGCTTATAACTATCGTAGTTACTTATCTTCACGCCCTTTGGCTTGTAGGGTTGCCTCTGAACTAATGTTTTGACTGTCTTCCCAATGGCACTCTCTTTTATTTCCATCACATTCGCACTTAATTACCTCGACTCCTATCTGAATATTTCCCAAGGGTCCTGATGTCATATCTTTGAGACTGAACTCTCCATGTTTGGGTTCCTTATGTTTATCTTGCATGATCTACTGATTTGTCTGTAACTTCTTGTCTAGTCATGACTAGGCTCTTCCTGAATCAAATACTTACTACTCGTCGAACCATTCTCATATCCATATTCTGCGTGATCTCTTTTGGGTTATTTCCTTTGTCTAACTTACCTCTTGCGCTGGCTCATTATTTATTAATAACCTTCGGGGAAGGAACCCTTACTTCCTTTACTGACGCCGTGCTTACATAACGTTTTGGACTCATAGCATACCTGTAGGATTCAGATAAGTGCAATCTCATTCATTTCTCCTTTTTATCGCACTCTCCCTTTACCATTCCATAGTTACTAGAACAACTTAATTCTGTCTTTATGTCACATCACTCCATATTCCCCACTTTAGGGGAGTACCAAGATTTATTGCTATGATGAACTACCTATAGATGTTTTACTTTTCATCTCTGGCGTCTTTTCACATCGTCGATGACCCTTACTCGCCTTGCGATAATCCTTCTGTACCAAGGATAACAAAATCCCTTACTCGCAAGGGTGACACTTAATATAACTAGTACATACAGTCCCTTAGCTTAACTGTGCTCCCCTTACTTGCTTTTAGGGAAGCGTCTTCCTAATTGACCATTTCATGAATTTCTCCTGAATCTTCTTTTGTTGCCCATTCTACTATCGCCGGAACGCAATGTAAAATTCTCATGATACTGACTATTGTCAAATCACTCAATCCCTAATTCATGTTCAGCTTATCTTGTTCACCTGCCCATACTGATTTCTTTTATTCTGGGATCTAACTTTTTCCTTCTGGTAATCATGTTAGAGTCACGAATTTATTCTTCGAAATGAGGATGTGACGTTATGACTTATACTCTTTTGTTATCTCAAGGCCTGTTACCTCTCGTTTTCCCTTCACTTGACTATAAACTCTGTAATACTATCATTTTTTTAATCTACCGTTGTCCTCCATGTACCATATTTTACTCATACTGCTTCATTAAATCTCTTCTTATTTTCCTGCTAACATTTCTTTCTAACACTTTATTTTGAAACTTTCAACAGGACATTCCCTTGTTTTTAGCTCCCCTTGCTCCATGTACTGGCTCTTCGGGTTGCCTAACATTCTTTCTCTACTAGGGACGGAGCCATACTAAGGTAACACTTGTTCTTTCAAGGCTTCCAGTGCCCTTTTTTTTGTACTCATATCTAGTTGTATTATTTCAGAGTGTACCATCTCGGTGTCTCACAAGGAGATTTTGTTAGCACATTTACAATAACCTTCGGAAATGTCAACTAACGCAAGCAATCCAATCGTCCTTTTGGTTACTCTAACCCCAGGGGGGTTCTCATATTCGTCCTTCTCTTAACTATTTCTGTTAGATCCCATGGAGCATAATTGAGATGGGTGTGACTTATTGTACAAACCTTTGTTATAATTGAATATAACTCAAAAAGCTTATATTCCTCTACCTGAATTATAAACACTGCTAACCTTCATTAACTAGGTACCTCGTACCCTTCTCCCCTTCCTTCTTTTATTTGCTGAAACTTGTATCTACCTTATGATTCTCTTATTCCTTTTTATGGTAAGAGTAGATAGACATTCTTCCCTTAGACATCCTTATCAAGAAACTTACATGTCTTAGTACACACATGATCTGCTAAATAACTAAAATTTATCCATCATAAGCATAATGAAAAAAAATTGAGTTCCTCCAACTCATCCACAACTTTATCTCTTATCAACCGTCTTTCTGGATGTAGGCATCGTCGTATTCTAAATTAGATAGGGTTAGGAAATTGAGTTCTTACAATTGAGCTCTATGACACGATCTAGAGTAAGAAGAAAGAGTGACAGTCCTAAATTCCCTGTGGCCTCCTACTTATAAGTGTTGTGCACGACACACCCATAAACAAGACTCTACTAGACACGACTTGTAGAATCCCTAGGACAGAACTGCTCTGATACCACTTTATTATGCCCCGAACCTGGGGAGGCGTGGCTGGCACCCGGTGTCATGCTGGCCCGAGCGAACCACTCTGTAACTCATAATCATTCGATCAAACTATAACATACATAGGTCGAGTTGGCTGAACTCATTCCTTTTGTAACTATCATGGTCAACATGGCCACAACTCATAATGTACAACTGTAAGTGGGCAACACTATATAAATAAACTATCTTTCTTAAGACAGGAATACATCCGGCAAGGCCTCTGACATACTGTATAAAGTGCACCTTTGTCTACAAAACCTCTAAGATTATATGACATCAAATGGGACAGGGTACCGGCCTACCCATAAGTCTGTAGCAAAACTCTGACACAATGACTCATAGACTCGGCTACACTCCGCATGATGTGGAGTCTTAGTGATGCTTCGCTGAATGCCAATCTCGTCTACTATGAGGGCTCGGCAAACTGATTGTTTACACATGCAGGCATGAATGCAGCGTCCCCAGGAAAAAGGGACGTCAGTACGAATAATGTACCGAGTATGTAAGGCAGTATACAGAAAGCTGAAACTGAACAAATAATATAATAACTACAGATAACTAGAAGTCAAAGATAATCTGAAGATACGCTTACCTGCTGATACTGACTCAACTCTCTCAACATAGTAAGTAAAATAGTGGTCCGGCCCTATAAGGCTCGGTATGTATGTATATATATATATATATATATAAAACTTTATAACTGCTCTACCGTAATAGGCTCACTCATAGGCGCTCGGTCATACTAGGCTCTGTATCTCGGCCACTGGGCTCTCTCACAGGCGCTCGGCCACAGTAGGATAGGTGTATATATAATTGCTCTTCCATAGTAGGCTTGCTCATAGGCGCTCGGCCATACTAGGCTCTGTATATAACTTACCATCTAATCAGAGGTTGCCCAATAGGGGCCTGCCCATCGACTATAGCTCGATGGTAATGAAAATACTGTAATACTGTATATATAGACTCTCTGCTACCTTGACTCGAATAAGACAATACTCAAATGAATATGAAGTCCTGATAAAGCGAATATTGTAACTTGCGAGACTAGCAAATATAAGTAAATTCAGGAATATGAATTTTTCTTTATGCCTCGTTATCAAACTTGTGTAATGATGAGATCATGCCAAAATGAAAGAAGGGATTAGCCTTAACATACCTGATCCGATTCTCTTGACAACCTCTAACACTCGTTAATTGCGGCAAAACACGTGACGACAATATCAGAGTAGGAAAAAATCTGTATGATATTCTTGTAACAACGGAGGACAACTTTCTCCCTTTGCAACTATACATTTTTCTTAGTGGAACACCTACTGCTTCATTTTCCATACTGCTTTCTCTTCGGTATCTTTCATGTAGCAGTATAAACATACAAACCCCATGTTCAAGAAAACAAATGGTAACCATTAAAACAACAGCTCCTTGCTAGAGTATATGTTATCCACTTATCCTCACCTTTAATTTGTGTTAAAAACCACATAACCAAGTAGTGAGCACTTAATTCAAGAGGAGGTCTAGGTATCCAAATTGGCCTCACCTTTAATTTTCTTTTCATGTATCCTTATAGCAGAACTCTATCCGTTATATACAGCATTTCCTCTCAAACATAAAGAAGTGGGTAAAGGGGAGGAACAAAAAAATACTTTGTAACTTCAAAGTTTACTGAAAACTTGATGCCATTGTTATATTCTTTGCAAAATGTCTTTTAAGAGATAGTAAAATGATTCTTCAACTAGGAAGGTTATATTTAATTTCTAGGTGGGCCCCACTTTTGGGGTTTTAATTAATCTAAAATTTTCCTACATTGCCACCTAACTTTCAAGACCAAATAGTCACCATTTCTTCAAGGCATTGTTTCCACGATGGTTGATTATGTTATCCAAATACTTTATTAATCAATCACAATCATTAATTAACTATGTAATAACCTATTACCCAATAATTAACCAATTAACCATATAATTAAGAATTTCCTCCACTTACTTAAAATACTACTTACTTTTAACATACTTTATACACCTTATGGTCATGTGGTACCTTGTATGGCACTAGTCCATAAATATCGAATATTTTAGATCGGGTCGTATTTTACTCCAACACGTCATACTTGGACGAAAATTCATTTTCTTTGACTTGCTTCCCATCTTACCTTCACGGATTTACTCATCACTTATTCGAAAATGCTAATATAATATCAAAATAATCTCATTCCCAAACATCCATTAATTTACTTATGACGTATTTCTACGTATGAAAGCGTCGGGTGTAACATCATTCCCCCCTTTTGAAACATTCATCCTCAAATGTTGGCTGATGCACTTATCGTTATCATAACCCATAGCTCTTGCAAATACTTCAATACACTTCTTGCAATTTAGGCAACTGTTCTTGTGAATGGATCTAATGTCCAGGGCATTTCCCCTTTAAGCCTCTTTCTCGCACCACGACTGGTGGTCGGAATCCTTCCAATAACTTAACTATTGCTACCTTCTGTCACGCAGCCTGTACGACTCTGACCTTGTAAATGCGCCTATACGACTCTTCTCTCCTTTTTGCCCCGTCTTTTAGCCAATCTTTAGGCCTCACTTTGTAAACATATGTAGATCTTGATAAGATGTCCCTATGGGCATCTATGGGCATACTGAAGTTCTTCGCTCGATACTCTTTTGAACTTACGAATATTTTTATACCTTATTTCATAGATCTGTTTATCCATCTGTATGACTTTACTGCCATAACTCTTACTTTTATTTAACGTTACTGAGGTTTGCTACCAAATTCCAAGTTATTTTCGTTGCTTATCTTATATGTATAAATCTATGTCCTTTAATGCTTCTTCATTACTGCTCATATTAAGAATGACGGCCTAATCTCTCCTCATACTTTGTGACTTTTGTCCATCCATTTTCGATTCACATTAATGTTGATCTATCATTGATAACTTGATCTCTTATGTAACATTTCCGCTAGGGCTCACGTCTCATCGTGGAACATTTGAAGTTCCACCTGGGGGTGATACGATACTATACTTCCATAATCGTATTTCATAGCATCCCAATATGGCTCAACTTACATAGGTATTTTAATCTTGCACAATTCAGGGCAGCTTTCCATTACTTCTAGATGATATTAGTCTTAGAATCATTTGAGTTAATTTAGGCTATACTGAACTTTCTATAACTTAGGGAAACCATTAGCTCTCCTATTTTCATGGGCTTAATCTTGAGGACTTATCCATTCTTGTCACCTTCTGACTCGCTCTTTTTTATCCTTACTCCTTTCTTTTAAAACCTTGTTGCTTCACTGTACAATAGCTTGTGTCCTACACATATCTATTTATATTACTCGCAACCTTTCAACTTGCTTGCATCATAGTTTTCCTTATGCCATTCTGGAACATCACGCGGGATATCACATCGTCTCTTACTCTTCTTTACTCTCTTAACCAGACCTCTCAGTACCTAGCAACCTTGGGCTGAAAGGTATGCCACTAACAACGCCGCTATTATTCCTGGATACTGAATCCCAACGCTTCGAGCCTTCTTATCCGCGGTATGGACTATTCATAACCTTCTGTATTTGAGTATCTTGTACGTTGTTCATCTTTTCCCTCGCATTCTTTTATCTCCTTCATAACCTCCCTTCCACATAGATATAATTTATTTCCACAACCTGTAGCTTTATTATAATACTTACTTCGTTGATGCATACACAATCCGGTGGGAGCTTCATACTAACTTCTTATGAGGCTGGTACTTTTCAGTTGGCTTCATCATAGAGCCGTTATAAAATATGGCTACTGTACTATCTCTTTTACACCTCGACTAATTAAGAGTGATATTGAGGTCTATAATTTTCTTGGTCCGCTCATATTTTACTTAGTTGAGGTAACTCTTTAGTTTCCTCTTCATTCTAATTAGCCTTTATGTAGGCTTAAGCTATCTTCCGATATGCGGCTCCTGGTATTAGTTATTACTTTAGCCTTTAATAGGCGTTGAGGGATATTCATGATAAAATCCTTTAACAAGTCATTCCTTCGAATGAACTGGCCTTAATTCTTTCTCTTAATGTATACCAGAATCTTCTACGGTTGTATATGCTGCAGGTATAAAACCCCAAACTCTTAAGTGCATTAATAACGTCACCAACTCGGGATCATTGATCGAATAATTCTTTTCATTCCTTCTTAGCTTCCTTTAACGTAAGCTATTACTTTTCATGATCTTTCTGCCCCTTGTTGCGGGCATACATAGCTTATCTTAGTTCCTATGCATGCCAGAGTTTTCGTGCAACTCATATGATCTCGAATATCACTTTAAATTTTACTTCCCCGTTCATTAACCACAGTAGGTGCCATTTTCTTTTGGAGTGCTAACAATGTTGTTGTGGGACTGTTGTTACACGGCCATTTCCTCTTTACGTCGTTGTGCTTAGGTTGAAGATTTCTTCCTTATTTCCTCAGCTAGTTTTTCATTGTAGTATTTCGGAAGGATCCTATGACTCTTGTAAAGTTGTTAGCTTATTACAAACCTTTTGATGTCCTTCCTTATAACTATTTGTAGTTACTTATCTTCACACCCTTGTGCTTGTAGGGTTGCCTCTGAACTAATGTTTTGACTGTCTTCCCAATAACACTCTCTTTTATTTTCGTCGCATTCATACGGTACCCTTAACTACCTCGACTCCTATCTGAATATTTCCCAAGGGTCCTGATGTTATATCTGTGAGACTGAATTCTCCATGTTGGGGTTATTTATGTTTATCTTGCATGATCTGCTGATTTGTCTGTAACTTCTTGTCTAGTCATGACTAGGCTCTTCCTGAATCAACTACTTACTACTCGTCGACCCATTCTCATATCCATAATTTGCGTGATCTCTTTTGGGTTATTTCCTTTGTCTAACTTACCTATTGCGCTGGCTCATTATTTATTAATAACCTTCGGGGCAGGAACCCTTACTTCCTTTTCTAACGTCGTGCTTACATAACGTTTTGGACTCATAGCATACATGTAGGATTCAGATAAGTGCAATCTCATTCCTTTCTCATTTCTAAAGCACTCTTCCTTTACCATTCCATAGTTACTAGAACAACTTAATTCTGTCTTAATGTCACATCACTCCATATTCCCCCCTTTAGGGGAGTACCTAGATTTATTGCTATGATGAACTACCTATAGATGTTTTACTTTTCATCTCTGGCGTCTTTTCACATCGTTAATAACCCTTACTCGCCTTGCGATAATCCTTCTGTACTAAGGATAACAAAATTCCTTACTCGCGAGGGTGACACTTAATATAACTAGTACATACAATCCCTTAGCTTAAATATGCTCACCTTACTTGCTTTTAGGGAAGCGTCTTCCTGATTGACCATTTCATGAATTTCTCCTGAATCTTCTTTTGTTGCCCATTCTACTGTCGCCGGAACGCAATCTAAAATTCTCATGATACTGACTATTGTCAAATCACTCAGTCCCTAATTCATGTTCAGCTTATCTTGTTCACCTGCCCATACTGATTTCTGTTATTCTGGGATATAACTTTTTCCTTATGGTAATCATGTTAGAGTCACGAATTTATTCTTCGAAATGAGGATGTGATAAGACTTATACTCTTTTGTTATCTCAAGGCTTGTTACCTCTCGTTTTCCCTTCACTTGACTATAGACTCTGTAATACTATCATTTTTTTAATCTAGCGTTGTCATACATGTACCATATTTTACTCATACTGCTTCATTAACTCTCTTCTTATTTTCCTGCTAACATTTCTTTCTAACACTTTATTTTGAAACTTTCAACAGGACATTCCCTTGTTTTTAGCTCCCCTTTCTCCATCTACTGGCTCTTCGGGTTGCCTAACATTCTTTCTCTACTAGGGATGGAGCCATACTAAGGTAACATTTGTTCTTTCAAGGCTTCCAGTGCCCTTTTGTTTTGTACTCATATCTAGCTGTATTATTTCAGTGTACCATCTGGGTGTCTCACAAGGAGACTTTGTTAGCACATTTACAATTACCTTCGGAAATGTCAACTAACGCAAGCAATCCAATCGTCCTTTTTGGTTACTCTAACCCCAGGGGGGTTCTGATATTCGTCCTTCTCTTAACTATTTCTGTTAGATCCCATGGAGCATAATTGAGATGGGTGTGACTTATTGTACATACCTCTGTTATAATTGAATATAACTCAAAAAGCTTATATTCCTCTAGCTGAATTATAAACACTGCTAACCTTCATTAACTAGGTACCTCGTACCCTTCCCCTTCCTTCTTTTATTTGGTGAAACTTGTATCTACCTTCCGATTCTCTTATTCCTTTTTATGGTAATAGTAGATAGACATTCTTCCCTTAGACATCCTTATCAAGAAACTTACATGTCTTAGTACACACATGATCTGCTAAATACCTCAAATTTATCCATCATAAGCATAATATAAAAAAATTGAGTTCCTCCGACTCATCCACAACTTTATCTCTTTACAACCGTCTTTCTGGATGTAGGCATCGTCGTATTCTAAATTAGATAGGGTTAGAAAATTGAGTTCTTACAATTGAGCTCTATGACAGGATCTAGAGTAAGAAGAAAGAGTGACAATCCTAAATTTTCTGTAGCCTCCTGCTTATAAGTGTGGTGCAC
The DNA here is from genome assembly GCA_005239495.1 of Nicotiana undulata. Taxonomy (NCBI): domain Eukaryota; kingdom Viridiplantae; phylum Streptophyta; class Magnoliopsida; order Solanales; family Solanaceae; genus Nicotiana; species Nicotiana undulata. The sequence goes on along the minus strand of MDKH01047775.1, from coordinate 602 downwards.
GTCATACCCTTAAACAAGACTCTACTAGACACGGCTTGTAGAATACCTAGGACAGAACTACTCTGATACCACTTTGTCACGCCCCGAAATCTTGGGAGGTGTGGCTGGCATCCGGTGTCGTGCTGGCCCGAGGGAACCACTATGTAACTCATAATCATTTAGGTCGTGACTGCGCCTAACGTTGAACCCGCTAGGCCAGCCAACGTACACAACACTTTGACATTTATAACCATAACATAACAGTAATAAAATCACTCAACCTTCCAACCTCTACTGAACATTTCTCGAATTCATTAATGTCCCACTTTATAATAAGAAACATCCCACACTAGTAACTCTCAAAACTTTACTGAACATTCCAGATCACTTCAATTGTTTCACAACAGAAAAATAATAATATTATCTTAGAAAAACTCAAAATGAAATGATAAGACATCTACAACGTACAATCCCAAAACGGGGGTGTCACAATCTCACGGACTAGCTACTGGAATACTAAACAAGTCTGGAAATGAAAACACAACACTGTCTTGAAAATAAGGAAAAAACAATGAAGCAGTAAAGGAAAGAAGCCTCGGGATCCACAAACGCCAGTGTATACC
>ML244611.1:28209-51543 GCA_005239495.1 Nicotiana undulata | reverse complement strand
TGTAAAGGGGAGAGATTGGTAACACAATTGTTCAATAACATGTTTGTCTTTTTTGCAGGAAACAATCTTAAGTGGTTGCCTGACCTAAAGAAGCTCCTATTGGTGGTATTAATGCTTGGCATTCATTCCAAGGGAGGGACTAAGGGTTTAGACAACTACTTAACAGCATGGAGAACTAAAAAGATGATGGTACACAACCTTAAAGTGCTCAGAAAGTCTAATAGAATTGAGCATGATAGGGGGAAGAGACTGCAGATCAAAAACAAAGGACACTGAACAGATCTGTTTGAACCAAAACTTTGGCTCATACCAAATTTGTTCAAATTCAGTTACATAGATCAGTAGTTCACAATAAGAAGATATGGAGAATGGAGGGGAGTTGCAGCTGGGAAACAATGCAGGAAAGTTTGGAGAATAAGGGAATCTCTACTTACAAGGTATAGATGGGGGAAGAAGTTAAGACAGGCAAGGAGTAGGGGAACAAAAAACAAAAGAAAAATAATGCCTAGAAAGTCTAATCGAAATAGGCAAAAATATCATACAAGGGCTACTAAGGGAGATACAAGGACACTGCATAATAAAGGTGTGAATAAGGAGGATAGAGGACAACAATTCAGGGATACAAAAATACAAGTGGGGTGCAGAAATGAGCAAAGGAAAAGCAGTAGGAGGAGGGATTGGCATACAGGAAATCATACAGGGTCACAACATCAAATAAAACAGGCAATTACATTGAAACATCACCTTAAGGGCATAACTGGTAAATGGAGGAATATGTGGAGACATGCAAGGGGTAGAGAAGGAATAAACAACCAGCAGAAAGGGGATAGAGAAGAGGGATCATTACAGGAAGGGGAAAGGAGAAACATGAGCAACAAACAAACATTTGACCTTGATGTACAAATCACTAATGAAGAGTACATTTAGGTCCTTTTTTACACTACCTACGACTTCTTTTTTGCAGGAACCAAAGCAGGAACATAAATGTGCCAACAATTAATACCCCTAAGGGTGCTTCTACCAACAAATCAGTCCATAGGGGGAAATAAAGTGGCATGCACAAGGAACAAGAACACAAAAAGGGATAGAACAATAGAACACAATCAAGTAAAAAGGATAAAACAAAAAGATGAAGAAGAACATGTACCTGTGGCTTGGATATGGACAATACAGATGCTACATCATAATGGAGAATCAACTGGTTTACCATCAATGAACATTGCAACAGCAGCTGAGTTTACATCAATCCTCAACGACAGGAACCATGAAATTACAAGGAACAAAATTATGAGAAGGAAGAAAAAACTAAGTTACAGCAGAAATGGAAAAGAAAAGCTCCGACAGAAATACTCACCAGTTCATCGGCGTCGATATGGAACAGATACAGTGGAAATCGAAGAGAAGAAGATAGGGCAAGTGAACGAACGAGTAGTCAGCATCAAAGCAAGGAGGAAAGATGAAAATCAAAGACGAACCAGAAATGAAACACACAAGAGAAGAATCAGAAACTTACCAGCTCGTCTTTGTGGTGCGTGTACAGTAATAGCCATGGACAGGAACAAGATAGGGCTAGAGAGTGAAGAAACAAAGAAATCAGTAATGGAAAAGCTAAATCGAAACAAAAAGGAAACAAATGAGCTCAGATGGAGGGACTTACCAGCTTGGAGGCATCGATCTTGGACTGGCGTGACAACCAAGAGGAAGGAACTAGGGCAAACGAGTGAGAGTGAAGAGAGAAATGAAATGAAGTCTGTAAGGTTATTACAGATATACGATTTTCTCGCTTGGGCTGTCTTTAAGACTTGGGCTCAAATATTCATATTGGCCCAAATCACTGGCTATTCAATTAGCTACACATTAAAGGAGTTGGGCCTGGGAGTTGAAGGAATTGGAATTGGGCCAATCAGAAATGGATGGCCTGGAAATCAAAGGGGCTACAAATGCAAGAGTAAAAATTGATGTTGGCATATGCAACAGTCATATTGGGCTACACAAGATAGTATTTGGACTATTTTTAAAGTTTTCTAGCTATTTCTAGTATTTTTTCAATTTGTCATTTCACTATTGGGCCTGACAAGCCCAATTTTGATACTAGTTCTTATGTATATTCAAGGTATACCGTCCTAGTTAGTAGGACAACATTCATGTTTTTTTTTCCCTGGCTTTTATTATTAATAAAATAACTACTAGGCAATCAACCTAGTAGTATAATTTGCTAAAAAAAATGTCAAGATGATCCCAGTTAAATCATTATCTTCAGTAGCATTTTCTTCGCTTCCAATATTATCGGGAAGAGAGCGAGGTGTAGAGAGATCACATGTTCCATCTATGCATTTGGAAATAGTCTCACTTATGCTTGTTCCTTGGGTATTTTCGAAATCTTGAGATTGTACTCCAGTTCTCTCTTGATACTCCACTCCATCTTCTTCCCTTGCAGCTTCAAAAGATTCTGTAACATTTACAATTAATACCCATTCTAAGAATTTACTAAAACTAACATTCAACAAATTATGAAAATCCAATCTAACCTTGATTGGCAGAATTTTGAAATCCAAACTTCTCTTTATATGTGAGAGGTGTAGATATATCATATGTTCCTTCAAAGCATTTGCATACAATCTCACTTACACTTGTTCCCAATGGACTTTCTAAATCCTGAGATTGCACTACACATTTAGAGATTTTTTCTGTTACTCTCGTCTCTTTTGGATTTTCCTGCTCTTGAAATTCTACAACATCTTGAACTTTCACTGCATCAATAGATTCTACATATATTTGTAACACAAAAAATTTTATATGTATTACGCTACTTAATATAAATTTCAATGACAAAAAATTCATAATCTATATCTAACCTTTCCCAATTTGAGTGCCAATATCAGTTTCATCATCTAGATGTGCATCTCTATAATCGCTTTCATACTGAACTTCTTCATGCACATCTGTATCATTACGTTCATCACCACCTGCATCTTTGTTAATTGTCACAGTAGGTTATGTACCATCACCATGATCATCAACTCCATCTTTACTAATTCGAACACTAGATTCTCTCTCTATGTTCCGTTCATCAGCTTTCACAAAAATCTTCAACAAAGTATCAATCTTTGATCCTAGACTTTTCTTTAAATCCCGTGAAAGAAACTAAATTAGAAACTTAAGGACAGACAGTCCTTAACTTTGAATTCTAAGCTAAAAAGTTAAGAACACTTGGTCCTTAACTTTGAATTCCAAGTTAAAAAGTTGAGGACACTTGGTCCTTAAGTTTGAATTCCAAGTTAAAAAGTTGAGGACACTTGGTCCTTAACTTTGAATTCCAAGTTCAAAAGTTAAGGACACTTGGTCCTTAACTTTGAATTCCAAGTTCAAAATTTAAGGACAATAGGTCCTTAACTTTGAATTCCAAGTTCAAAAGTTAAGGACACGGTGTCCTTAACTTTAAACTAACTGAAATTAATGATATTATCTTCATACATTTTCAATCTCTTTTTCTGTCACATATATCTTCTGATTTATTCTAGTAACTTCAGCCTGCAGATCCTTTTTAAACTGCTCTGAAGCAAAAAACAATCACATAAAAAACTAATGCTATTAAAAGTCAGAAAACTTACTTTAACAATTTCCTTAAGAATGACTTAATCAAATTGTGTGAAAGAAGGCATTGAGCTTTGATCTTGAGAAAATAGTTCATGCACAGTAACAGGCTCCACATCTTCTTCACAAGCAATAAATGGTGCCACCTCGATCAATTTATACAACTATTATATAAGTAAAAAACACATAAGTTTTCAGAACTAAAACACATAAACAAAAAAATAAATCGAGTAATCAGATTAACTTACACTTTCATTATGGAAGTATCTTTTACACAGATAATCATATTGTGGAGATTTCATGTCTGAATAACATAACATCCGAGAAAACCACATTCTCGAAAGTTAACAAATTGTTTTTCTCTGAAAATTGGCAACACTTCCATAATCCAAACACAAAAAGCAAAAGGAAAGCCAAGTAGAGTGTAGCTATCCTTGTCTTTATCTTTGTCTTTCTCTTTCTCATTCTCATTCTCATTGGGCTTCAAACAACTCTTCAATGATTTTAATAACGTTTCATAACAAAGAGAACCCCAATTTAATGAAGAGCAGAGTAGATCATCATCTACAATTTTCATTAACTTCTCAGACACATTCCTACTCTTCCGCTTCCCCAACAAAACAGATTCAACAAAATATATTGTTGCCAACTTCACAGCATCATCATCGTTGCCTTCAAATGACGAAGTTGTACCATCTGGGTGACTAGTAATAAAATTATACAAATCACCTAACTCAATACGATCCTTTCCAGGGAAATAGACTTTCAAAAGCCTATTCTCTTTTTCATCCAAACCTTTAATATCCAGTGTAGAAGAACAGTTCAAACCGTGTGATTATATAAAATGCTTCCCGTGTAAACTTAATTTCATGGTCAAAAACCTTGAATGTCATCGAATTAGCGTCATTACTTACAATTTATGAAAGTAATAGGCAGTGAATAAGTTTACCAGAAAACCTCACACTTTGTAACCGGATAAAGTTCCCGAAAATACCATCCCTTAATTTCTTCCACTGCCGGTTCGACAAAAAACTTTTTATTGTTTCCTTATATTGTAAGTCTCCTTTCCAATAGCTCATGAGGTTTTGCCAAACATTAAACTCGAACCACGATCTCCTTCCATGAGCACACTACAAAGAAGGAAAAAGAATATAAAAGATTTGAACAAGCAGTCCTTAACTTCAAGTTTCAAGTTTAAAAGTTAAGGACAATAGGTCCTTAACTTCAAGTTTAAAGGTTAAGGACAATAGGTCCTGAACTTCAACTTTCAAGTTTAAAAGTTAAGGACACTTCGTCCCGAACTTCAAGTTTCAAGTTCAAAAGTTAAGGACAAGCAGTCCTTAACTTCAAGTTTCAAGTTTAAAAGTTCAGGACAGCAGGTCCTAAACTTCAAGTTTCGAGTTAAAAAGTTAAGGACACTTGGTCCTAAACTTCAAGTTTCAAGTTAGAAATTTTAGGACAATAGGTCCTTAACTTAAAGTTTTCAGTCCTTAACTTATAGTTTTCAGTCCTTAACTTTGAGATCCAAGTCCAAAAGTAAAAAATACTTGGTCCTTAACTTTTATGAACACATATAACTAAAAATTCATAAACACAGTTAGCTAATGAATTCGAACGACTATTTTCATGAAATGTCCTTACATAATCAAATATATTGATTAAACCACAAACACAAAAATTTCTGAATAACATTATCACAAAAATTCGATCCTTATTCGACACTAAAATCAACTTATAATCGTTATTTTGAAATTTCAAACATACTTCATGCCACACACAACATTGATCTCGATTAAACATATACAAAAACAAAAATGCATAAAAGCAAAAAAATAAAAAATAAAAAAATAAAACAACTGCAACTGGTGCGAGTTCGATAAATTACCAGTTCAATCGTACAAGGTAGAGAAGATGACGAAGGAAAAGATCAACTGCAACTGGTTTGCATGCAAGGACGGTACAGATAGGGAGGATCACGCGAAGAGTCTCTCAACTTTTGCCTCTCAATTTTCCCTCCGAATGAATAAAAAAAGGGTTTTAACATATAAGAAGTAAACAAAGGGCAAAATAGTCTTTTCAAAGCAATTTTAATAGAGTAGTGATTATTTTTCTCAATATTAGAATTGGTGGATAAAAAATAAACACCACCTTTATTAGTGGCTACCACACACAAATTTTACCCGATTTTGGTTTCGTTGGAAAAATAATTATAAGGAGTAAATTCAGTTTAGCCATTTATAAGAGGTTCCTTTCGACGACATTTGCACAAATGGCCTTTTTCGAGACTACTATTAAATAGTTATGCCTTTTTATTAGACCATGTAAATATAAGAAGAGAAGAGAACTTCACAGTATGGCTAAAATAGTAAAATTCAATTTATTACTCACATTAACCCCAACGTTTTTTGGTACCGACATCATAAGAAATCAATATATAATTGATACAGTAACTTAACCAAACGTTTAACACCACAATGTGGTTTTTTTTGGGTGACGTTTACAACTTTATAACATCATTGAAAGGAAAAGTAGAACGGATATAGATGATTCATATGGACATATATTAGAGAATATGACTATTGTTTACCCTAAAATTCGGATAACAATTAAACTTATTCTGTGGTTTTAAGGATATATGATTTCGTTCGATGCAAATTGATTAACGAGAAATTAAATAGCTGAATTAGGCAATAAATAAATCAAATCAGTGTGTAAGCGAAGTTTCGACCTCGATTTGAGACAGCCTTGAGGTGAAAAAGTAGGAACAAAAAATAATAAAGCAGCTATGATGAACAACAAGTGAAATGGCAAGGAAGTAACTAGTGTATATATTTTTATCAGTCAATCATGATGATTACAAATGAATGGAATTCCTCTTTATATAATAGAGGAGTCCTAAATAAGGTACACTTTTAATTATAGTAGGAAATCACATCTGATTAACCGTCGTAGATTGATCCGTCCCGAGATTCGCGCCATGATCCTCGACCAATCGCGAGTATCTCGCCCTTTCTGTTATCAAGTTATGCCGATGTCACTTGGAGTCTATTTCTTTCTGGCCTTGATTGATGTTGAGCTCGATCTGAAAAGAGGCTTCGATTTCGGACTCGACGTCCTAGCTCTTTGACGTGATATTCCTATCTCTACCAAAGAGTGAAAAGTAGTCCCGATTTCTACTACATACAGATAGTCCCCTCGTTTCTTAGAGTAAAACAATAAGAAATGACTTGAGCCTCGATTTTTTGGAGACCTCGATAGTGGTGTCATCCTCGTGACGTAAGCGATGAAGGTGGCTGAAACGTCCCGTCGGTACAATTCCCCAAACCATTAATGCTTGTCAGTGGATGGTCGACCACTTGCACCACCGAACTGTCATCGTAAATCTCTAAATATAGACTCTTTTGTTGAATCAAAATTTTACTTTCACCTTCATCAAATTTTCTAAGTCCATTAAACTCTCTCCATCTCTTCTCTTTCACCAGCTGTTGAGTCAACTTCGTTAGTATCAAAACACCAAGTTTCACCTCTCTCCGCTTCTTTCTACCTGAATTAATGGCGAAAACCTCCAAAACAATTCCACAAAAGGAGAAAGCTTCTTCCTCTTCTTCCCGGCCGGCCAGTGACAAATCACAGGTGGACCCGCTCCCTCACGAGTATGTTCCCAGCCCATGTGTCTTAAAATACGACTTCAAAGTCGAGAACCCTCCATCGGTCCCTGGCCGATGTGAGCATGTGTCGAGATATATCTGATCGATAACAGCGGGCTAACTTGAGGCTGTGAAGAGATATTGTAACTGGGGGCCGAGGTCGTAGTACAGATCCCCGCTCCTAAAGAGAGTATTACCACCTATTGGAGGGGTTTCTAAGTGTTTACACTTACTCCTTCACATTGGGTCCTCTCGACCAAGTTATCATCGACTTCTGCAAGAGGTAACAGGTCACCCTCGGCCAGGTTCACCCCTCGTTCTGGCGTATTGTGATCAGGCTCCGCTTCTTTTCTAGCAAGGTCGAGGGGCTGCAGTTCACTCTCAGCCACCTTATGCATTATATCAACCTCGACTTCTTTGAGGGTTGATCAAGCTCCAATGCCGAGCAACAAAGGCCTTGTTCTCGAGCGTCGATAAGGAAAAGGACCGGGGTTGGATGAGCCGGTGACCTGCAACCGCATCCCATAGGAGAAACTGTCATTCCTCGAGAAGTGGAACCCCGATTGTAGTAACATCTTATCCATTAGTCTTCATATTTGCATCTTGCTTCATGTAACGTTATTATTTGTCATGCAGCGGTTTCCTGGATACCCCTTGCGGTTCCTGACCTTGAAGACTGGGTTCTGATAAGTAGTGATTTGTACTACTATTTACTCCCATTTTCTTAGGTTTTTAGGCCAATTTGACTACAATACTCCCACAGTTTGATTCAAGTTGTTTGAATTGCAGGAATTGAGATGATTTGTAAATATTGATCCAAAAAGATCTCAAAAGGAGCAAAACTTGAAAAGTCTCTAAACCCAGCAGAAACGCTGCAATACTTACTTTTCCGCTGCAGCGTTTGTCACTCCGCTGCAGCGGATTTCTCTCCGCTCCCCCTCTATCAAACTTCAGAGAGTGGTTTTTAAGGCTAAGCAAAACGTTGTCCGCACTATTATTCCGCTGCAGTGTTTCATCTACCGCTGCAGCGACCAATTATCCGCTGGACGCGTTTGAGAACTTCAGAGAGTTAGTAAAAGTTGGGATCCAAGCTTTCGCGGTCAATGGTATTTTTCTGCTGCCGCATTTCAGTCACCGCTGCAGCGCTTCAGAAATCCGCTGGGCGTGAAATGGAGGAATCAGAAAGTTACAAAGTTCAAGACCGCTGCAGCGGCCATTATTCTGCTGTAGCGGAAGCCATTCCGCCACGACGCTTAGTAATACACTGGGAGCGGATTCTCCGTAAGGGAAATTTTGTTCAGTATTTTTAGCCTAGTATAAATAGATCATTTTCTCATTTTTAGGGAGACAGTCGTTTGGAGAACACGTGAATAGTGTTTTTTTGACTATTTTGAGTAATTTTAGCTTAGCTTTAACCATAGTTCTTCAATTATTATCTTGTATTTTACATTTATGAGCTTAATTTCATCTTCTACTTGTGTTTCTTCTTCAAATATGAGTAATTAGACCTTTAAGCTACGGTTGTGACTCAACCCTAGTGTGGGTAATTAATGGGTTTTTAATTTTAGGATGATTATGTGTATGGGTGTTTGGTATTTAGCTTTATTTGTGCATAGATCTCAGATTTAGTGGTTGCAAACACTATTTTAAGCCTTACTGACTAGGGTCACTCTTGAGAAAGAGGACCCAAGTCTAGGTAATTGAGATAACAAGGTATTGGGGCAAACTCAAGATATTGATAGCCCCAATAAAAGGGTAAATGCTATAGATAGCTACACCCGACTTGATCCAATTCATGTGCATAAATAAAAACACTCAATTGTTCTTGAGAAGGCCAAATTGGGCAAAGTCACCCATATTACCGAGAGGTAGTGGGTGAGCAACTTTACATGAGGTTATGTCTTTCACCCACATTTCACAAGTTCATTCTCAATTTTAGATCCGTTAATCACTCACCTAGGAGGAAGTCACAACCCTAGTCCCTTTATCAACTGAGAAAATCCACAAAACGTTATTAGTTAGCTAGTTCATAGTTTCATTTAGACTAAATCATAGTACAGTTACAACAACCTTTTTATGAGAAGTGTAATTAAGAGCATGACACGCCACTAGATCATTTAGACACTTAACTCCCACATACATAGCTCCATGTGGAAATCGATCCCGATATTTCGGGTAAAAGCTGCTTCGACCCCTTCCTTGCTACTATTTAGTGGTATAGGGGGGAGACGATCAATATTTGGCGCCATTGTCGGGGTGATTTAACGGTGTTGATTATCTACTTGAATAGTGGTGTCAATTGTTCTTCTTTTCTTCTGTTTGCTAACGTGTGTGTTTAAAATTCAATACAGGTACATATGGTGGATCCCTTAGGCAATATCATTCGGGGGGAGGAGGTATATGACAACGCAGAGGATGAATTGAATCAAGTACCTCCACCTCCAAGACGAGGCCAACAGGCCAATCTTAATGATGATATTCCAGACCCTCCCCCGCCTCCACCTCCCAGAGCTGCCCCTCATGTGCTTCCAACGAGGGGTACGCAAGTGCTATTGTCCCGCTTAGAATCCGGGCGGGCAACTTCCAAATCACAAATGTGATGCTGACACTCATGGAGCAGCGCGGGTACTTCACAGGAGCTACCCACCACAATACTTACAAGCATTTAAAGGGGTTCGTAGATACCTGCTGGGGAAACAAGCAAACAAATGTCTCAGAGGATGCCTTAAGGCTTAGGCTGTTTCCCTTCTCTCTCCAAGGGAAAGCCCTCGATTGGCTTGAGCCACTGCCCAACCATTCCATATCTACATGGGATGAGTTGGCAGACAAGTTCATTGCTAAATTCTTCTCTCCGGGGCACATAGCGGCATTAAGAGATGAAATATTGACTTTCAAGCAAGAGCCAAATGAGCCTCTTCATGAGATTTGGGAACGCTACAAAACTATGGTCAAAGAGTGCCCAAACAATGACATGACGGAGGCCATGATACAACAGACTTTCTACCGAGGCATCAATACCAAAAATCAGTGTGTGGTCAACCAACTCGCTGGAGGCAACTTTATGAAGATGACTTACACTGAGGCATGTGACATCTTAAATGAAATGGCTGACACTTCGTCAGCATGGCAGAGTAGGGAAAATGTGCCTCAGGGTGATCCAAGTGTTATTAACCTCCACAAAGAGCTTCAAGTTCATGGGCAAGCAATTGTCGAGCTTACCACCACCATGAATCAACTTGCTAAGGCACAACTTCAACAAATACAAGGCCCAAAACAAGTGCATGCTATGGAGGGGGTAAATCTTTTGGTGAACAAGCGAAGGCCTCGTGGGAATCAAATGCAAAACAACAATGAGCAATGCGACCAAGGATTGAGTGGGTATAATCAAGAAAAATCTTGTGGTGATAAAGATGAAGATGTGATGCATGCCAACAATTTTCAAGGGCAAAGGAACAACCAAGGAAGCAATCAAAATTGGAATAATCAAGGGAACAACCAAAGTTGGAACAATCAAAGGTAAAACAATTGGAACAATAATAACAACTCAAGCAATTGGGGGAACAACAACCAACAATGGGGAGGCAACCATAGCAATTGGGGTGGTAATGGTAATCGGGGGTCGGGCTTTCAGAGGCCCCCGATGTACCAACAACCAAGCAATCCACCCCCGTATCAATCACAAGGCCAAGGTTCCTCAAGTAATGACATGGGTAGATGATCGGCGCGCACCTACACTACTATAAAGTAGCAAGATGAGGGTCGGAGCATCTTTTACCCGAAGGATCGGGATCGATTCCATAGAGAGTTATGAATATTGGAGTTGAGTTTCTAGGTAATCTAGTAGTGTTTCGTGCTCTTAACTGCACTTTTCAAACTTTTTGATTTGACAATTATACTACTGTTTATACTAATGGTAATTTGCTAATTAACTAACTAATGTCTTTTTGGTTGTTTTCTTGATGGATAAAAGGCACTAGGGTTATGACTTTCACCTAGGCGAATATTTAACGGATTCCAATATCTAAGGTAGAGATGTTAGCAAAGGGAACATGGCATAGCCAATGCACGGAATCAGCCACTCTATACCTCTCGGTAGTTTGAGTGGATTTTCCCTAATTGCCTCTCTCGAGGCCAATTGGGTGCCAAGATTATGCAAGAAATATTGGCTCAAGTAGGGTTTTACTATCTCTAGGTTTAATCCGTTAATTGGGACTATCAATCTCTTGATTTCATCCCAATTTCTTGTTGGGCTGATTTTCTAGACTCAAGTTCTCTTTCTAAAGAAGAACCCAAGTCAAATGAACACTAATTAGTGTTTGCAACCACTAATTTTAACATGAAAACCACAAATCAGCCCAAATACCAAACACCCATAAACATCTAAGCCTTAATTTAAAGGACCCATTAAACACCCACATTAGGGTTGAGACACAACCCTAGCTAATGGGTTTAGCTACTCATAATAACTGAAGAAATCAGAGAAATAGATGAAGCAAAACCCATATAATTGAATTATAAACTAAAATTGAAAGATTCAATGTTGAAATCCTTCTAAAATTACTCAAAAGGCTGAAGAAAAACCGTTCACGAGCTCCTGATAATATCAGAGTACCAAAGCTTACCCTAAAAATAAGAAAAGAAACTATTTATACTTGGCCGAATTTTCTGAACAAAAATACCCCTGCGGGGTCACCGCGGACCGCACAAAATGGACCGCGGTCGCGGTAAAGCTTTTAGCTTACAAAACTGGGCCTCTGAACTTGGCAACCGCGGTCCGCGTAAAATGCACCGCGGCCGCGGTAGCTTCAATGTCGACCGCGAAGAAAGGACTGCGTTCTGCGTTGGTCTTCTAGCCTTCAATGTAGATGCCTTTTGAATCTCCTCAGTGCGGACCACGTAAAATAGACTGCGGTTCGCGTTGGTTTTGACCTTCAAAACTACTCTCTGAATCTCTCCATCGTGGACCGCATAAAATGGACTGCGGTCCGCGTTGGTTTGGCCTTCAAAAACACCTCTTTGAATCTCTTCAGTGCGGACCGCATAAAGTGGACCGCGGTCCGCACTGGTCAGTTGAACTTTGCTTGTGCTTTTTCTTGGTACTTGTGCAAGTTTCACTCTTTTTTTAGCAGGTTTTGACTAGTTGTCACCCTTTTTGACTAAAGCCTTCAACAAGCACAACAAGTAAGCCTTTGGGACTATTTGCATACACTTTTATCCAAAACTTAAGCAAGAAAGAGTGTAAAATAAGGTAAAATCTCTAGTTATCAACTCCCCCAAACTTAAGCTTTTGCTTGTCCTCAAGCAAACAAAATAATCCCCACCCCTTTTTGAGTAAATCCAAGAAAATTCAGATGTCCTAAGGTAATCTCTTCTAGCATCAATTGGGACTAACAATTGCCCTCAATGCAAATGAATCATTAACAACATTTGACCTTTTAAAACCATGGATTTCAGTACGACACAAGAGCATCAAGAGTTGACTCGACTCATCAACGAAACTCTTACTACTACTTTGTTCATTGTGGAACCCAAACTCATACTCCTCAACTCTCCCTAAGGACACCTCACTTTAAGATTGTAACACTTAGAATGAGGATAATGGGAGTCCACTCATCTCTCTCAAGGAAAAGACTAAAGTCCGGCTCGAAGTACCATAGGCTTGCCCGTTATGTGAGTCACCACTAATGTAAGCTTCATTCAACTCAAGATCATATCGGACTTTTGTGGAGACATATTGAAGGCTTTTGGGTTCAAGGTAAGAAATATTTGGTCTAAGTGGTTCCATCTTCCCTTAAGCACTTCATTTGTTTCACTTCTTGCGCACATTCTCTTGACTTCTTGAGTCATTAAGCTCTTTCTGAGGGGTTAGAGAGACACACGTTCACACCTTTTTTTTCAATTCAATCACTTTTCTCCTTTCTAAGCATTCCACGCCTTTAATTTCTTTCTTTTCATTGATTCCCTTTTATTTCTTCTGACTTGCTCATTCTTTTTGACTTTTTGCTTTGCTTTTCTTTCTTTTTCATTGCCTTTCCTTTTTCTTCCTTTTGTACCTTCTTTTTCACTTTGTTGCATTTCTCATTTCTCCGCCAAACTTACGTCTTTGCCTTGTGCTTAGGAAAGAAGGGGTGCCAAGAGAGGGTCAGAAAGGCTGAAGGTTTGTATCATGGTTCGTGAAACAAAAAGGTCTAAGGATCAAAAGGGTTGACTAGGGAAATTGCCTTTGGTAGGCTATGGAAATGTTCAAGTCATCATTTGGATCAAAGAGAGCCTATAATCACATCTCAAGTCAAACTACACTTAGGATTTCTCCTAGACAAACATTCAGGGCAAGTTCTAGACTAATGGCTCGAGACTTGGACTTGCAATTAAAATTCTCACCACTCAAGCTATGGGATTGCTAAAGAAACAAAGTCGGGGGCCCACAACGACCTTAGCTATGATTTGAGCAACACAATGGTCCCGAAAAACCACTTGATGATTATCGGCCAACACAAGAGTCTCAAGATCACGACTTTCACCATCCTAAACACAACGATTTAATTTTGACCATAGGATCAAAGGCAAATGTGTTAGGCCCAAGTGAAGCTTTGCTTGAGGTACCATTCCTTACCAACTACTATTTACACAAAAATCATAATGAAAAACAGACTCAAACCCTTAAGAAGGTTGTCACACCATCCATCCTCGGGAAGAGCCACCCGGTTCACACAGATTACACCTTTGGAAAGAACCGTGGCATTAACAAAACCAATGGCTTGATGCACACGAAAATTCAAAACAAGAAGCTACGAAAACAAAATAAGAAGCTATAAAAAGGAAAAATGTGGAAAGTAAAATGCTTAAAGTAGAATGAATATATACAAGAGGGGATTTAATCGAATATACATAAGGGGGAACGAATATATACATTAAAAAGTAACTTTATATACAGACCAAAAGTGCAAAAATATGAAAAGTACTAGAATAGTAAAGTTATGTACATACCAAAATAAAAAAGAAAGCATAATAAAAATGAAATAGTATCAAATATGTACATTCATCCAAATCCAAAATCGGGCTACCCCCTCAAATGAGAGCTAGCATTGTCCTCAATGCTAACTAACAAAATAAGCTCAAAATAAAGGAGAAAGAGTCAAGAGAAACTCCCTATAGGCCCTCTGTCTACATAGGATCCTGAGTATGGGTCCCGGGGTCTGCGGACTGCATGGGAACCTGTGACTAGTCCCCAGAACCCTGTGTCTCCATCGGGACCTAGATATCCTCTGTAACCTGGGCCTGTACTGGCAGCTGTGGCTGACTCGAGGTGCCTCCCTGCGGGTCCGCCAACTCTATCACAATTCCCTCAGTACGGGGAATCACTCTCTTCCTCTTTGCTGGCCTCTCTATCTCCGGCTCTAGCTCAGGCTGGGCAGCAGGGTCATACAACAGCAAGTCCAATGGCAAGTGATCCTCCTTCAGCTTATCTACCTCCTTCCTTAACTGCTTCACCGACTCCCTGGAGGCACATGTCTTCCTCAGTTTCTTAGTCTCCTTGGCAAGCTCTTTCAGTGCCTTTCCATGATTGCCAACAGCGTCCAGAATCAACGTTTGGTTATCAAGGATCTTCTTCTGGTTGCCCAAAAGCTCCTTGAGAGTGTCCTCCACGAACTGTGGGACCTGTGGCGGAAGAGGTGCAGCTTGGGCTGCCACCGTCGTGGAAAGGACAGAAATCTTAGAAGTAGATGCCTGCATCCAGTTGTTGATACTGGATAGGGTCTGGCTCAGACGGTGGGCAGTTAGAGGGTATGCCCATGATGAAGGAATGCCTGGGGCTGCTGAAGTGGAAGGGCCTGGAGCAATGTCTGGGGGGGCTGACTCGGGCTGAGTAGATGCCACTACAACCACTGACTCTTCAGACTGGCCAGTAGAAACAATTGATTTTCCTTTGAAGTTCTTGCTCTTGGGGTTATCATCACTTTGTATGTTATACCAGGAAAATGGGGCTTTGGGCTTTATATTCACATCAAACCTCCTCCCTTCTACCTGTTGGTCCTCAAAGTACATGGTCAAGAAATTAGGAAAGGGGTAGGCTCTGTCGCCTTCATTCACCGCCCGGTTAATGACCCTTGACATCACATTCCCGACATTGATTGGGAACCCTGCCATAATTGAGGCTATCAGCACAACACACCTAAGAGGAAGAGAATTTTCATGAAATGTTGGGTCTAGCCTGCTACTGACGAACGTCTCCCAACCTTTGGCTTCAAGGTTTAAAGTTCTCCTCAGAATCACCTTCCCTGCTTGCAACCAGTCTGGGGTTTCCCCCGGGATTTCCAAGTTCTCCACTAGCCATGTACGTGCCTCATCCCCCGCGTTCAATTTCTCCAAGTACTCTGTTTCATTCTCATCATTGAACTCTAGGTAGTTTTTTATTGCATCCCCATCAAAAGGTATAGTCAGATTCCGCACCTTAGTCGCCTTGGAGTCCTTTTTCAGATAAGCCAAATTAGTGTAGAACTCCTTGACTAGGTTCTCATTTGCCTCCGGCATCTGACAAGTGAAATAGTCCCAGCCTTTTCTCTCCCTGAACTGTCTCCGCACATTGGGGTTGTCTGGCAAAAAAGTCTCATGTGATGAATTTGCGCTCCAGTATCAATTTCCTTTCCGACCACCATTCCCGGAATTTGTGAAAATCCGGTTCACTCACAAACCGATCTTTCCATGCTTCAGGGTTTCTTGTTCTTTCAACTCCCCCTACTTGGGTTTCACCCCCTGTTTGGGGTTCATCCCATGCTTCTTCTTCTTCAGAGTGCTCACCCGATAGTGAAGTTGTGGGTGAGGTGGAGTATTCATGATCACTCCCTGCAGCTGAGCCCTTAGACGACTGAGAGTGTGTTGATGCTTGGGCAGGAGGGGAGGCGGAAGGTTCATTTGTCAATATGAACCTCTCCGGGAAGTCTGGGAAAAACTCTGGTACCGACTCTGACTCAGATCCCTCTCCGGAGGGTGCATACTCACTTCCCGATTAGAAAGAAGCTCTATATATGGTCCGGATTGTTTTTCTAATTGCTTTTATTGCTTGCCGGACTTGGGGGGGTTAGTTTGATCATTCCCTTGCCTCTCCCCCGAGAGGATTCACCCTTTCCGCTTGGAGAATACGAACCCCTAAAAACGTATTTTCCTGATGAAGAAGTATCATTCATAGGAGAAGACATTGCAGAATCCTATGATGGTTGGAGATTGTTCTTCGATTGAGAAAAATATTTTAAAGGAGTCGGCATTGGAGCTGTCCTGATATCAAAAACCGGTAAACATTATCCGGTATCTGCTAAACTCAGGTTCCCCTACACCAACAATATGGCGGAGTATGAAGCCTGCATCTTAGGGCTCAACATGACCATTGATATGAACGTCCAGGAGTTGTTAGTGATTGGTGATTCAGACTTGCTTATACATCAGGTACAAGGAGAATCAACTACCAAGAATTCCAAGATACTGTCGTATCTGCACCACGTGCAGGAATTGAGAAAGAGGTTCACAAAAATAGAATTTTGGCACGTCCCATAATTCAGAACGAGTTCGCTGATGCATTGGCCACTCTATCATCCATGATACAACATCCAGACAAGAACTTCATTGACCATATTCCAGTGAAGATCCATAGCCAGCCGGCCTATTTTGCTCATGTTGAAGAGGAAGCAGACGGAAAGTTGTGGTTCCAAGATATCAAGGAGTATCTATCAAAGGGAGAGTACCTAGAGCTTGCAAATCACACTCAGAAATGCACGCTCCGGAGATTGTCCAACAACTTCTTTCATAGTGGAGGAATCCTGTATAGGAGGACCCCCGATTTGGGATTATTAAGATGTGTCGGCGCAAAGGAAGCATCCAAGCTATTAGAAGAGATACGTGCTGGGACTTGCGACCCACATATGAATGATTTTGTCTTTGCTAAGAAGATACTCCGAGCCGGTTATTTTTGGATGACTATGGAAACGGACTGCATCCAGTATGTCTGGAAATGCCACCATTGTCAGGTGCATGCAGACATGATAAAGGTACCTCCAAACAAGCTCAATGCAACAAGTTCACCGTGGTCGTTCGCCGCCTGGGGGTATGCACGTCATGGGACTGATCGAGCCTACCGCCTCCAACGGACACAAGTTCATCTTGGTAGCCATCGATTATTTCACTAAATGGGTCGAAGCAGCATCCTACAAAGCAGTGACTAAGAAAGTCGTGGCAGATTTTGTCCGGACAGTATTGTTTGTCGTTTCGGAATTCCATAATCAATCATCACTGATAATAGTTCCAATCTCAACAGTGACCTGATGAAGGCTATGTGTGAGGCCTTCAAAATCAAGCACAAGAATTCCATGGCTTATAGAACTCAGATGAACGGAGTCGTAGAAGCCGCTAACAAGAACATCAAGAAAATACTGAGAAAGATGATAGAAAAGCACAAACAGTGGCACGAGAAGTTATCATTTTCTTTACTGGTATACTTCACCATAGTCCGCACATCAACCGGGGAAACCCCTTACATGTTGGTTTATGGTACTGAAGCTGTCATTCCTGCTGAAGTTGAGATTCCATCCTTAAGGATCATACAAGAAGCTGAGCTCAGCGACGCAGAGTCGGTAAAGAGCCGTTATGAGCAACTAGACCTCATCGATGGAAGGAGAATGAATGCAGTATGCCACGGGCAACTTTATCAGAATACAATGACCAGAGCTTTCAACAAGAGAGTCAAGCCTAGACAATTCGTGCCAGGGCAGCTGGTGTTAAAGAAAATCTTTCCACATCAAGATGAAGCCAAAGGGAAATTCTCTCCCAATTGGCAAGGTCCATACATGGTTCACCGAGTACTGATAGGAGGAGCTCTTGTACTTGCAGAAATGGACGGAGAAGTCTGGCCAAAGCCGATCAATTCAGATGCAGCCAAACGCTACTATGTGTTATATTTATGCTTTCTCAATGATGTAAACTGAACTACGCCTGACCTGATTCCCGTTTAAGAAGGGATACGTAGGCAGCCCTATGGGTTCGGTCACAATTCAACAAAAAATTTATTTTCCCCCGCAATTGGAAACTGGGGCAGAATTTTGAGGAGGACCCTCAAAATTCCGAAGCAAGCTCAGTTGATCGCCACATGTGCAATAGTCATAAGCGTCAACTCATCAAACTGGGGTAGAATTTTGAGGAGGATCCTCAAAATTCTATAGCACGATAGGTTGCAATGTCTCGAACCGTGTCACAATCGTCGGTTTATCTAAACTATTTTAAAATATATGTTTATACTATATCTTTACAAAATCATGCATACTTATTCTTGAAAATAGCCTTGTTTAGAAAACGCTACCCCAATGATACGAACATGATCATCATATCAAGCAGAACGAATCAAGCAAAGCCAGCAGGGATACGAGCTAACCTCACCATTTACAGAACTCGCGATTTTTCTTTGGATGCAGGCATTAAGGTTGCAAACAAAAATCCAAACATTTCTCAAACATTGTTCAAAGCCATCGCGCTTGCCGACATTTATTATCAGCACAGAAAAACAACGCTCTGTAGTCATGATGCTCATAACAATTACAATACCACCATTTACCATGTTACATCCCATGTTTTCGTACGTGAGAATACATCGTAAGTCAATTGATATAAGCTCAAAAATAAGATTATATTTGATGGAATATAAAGTAAGTTAATCATGTTACATTGGAGGTTACAAATATTTAAGATCATGAATAACGAGTACCAAGAGGGTTGGAAAGCTTAGAAGCTAAACCAATGAAGAAAATAAGTTTCGTCGAAAGTCGACGAGTTTGGAATGTTACAAAATGTACTTTAGGGTGAGACTATGGTTCATTACATGATAAGGAGGTTATTCTATGAGTTAATTTTTATCTTATGATAGTTGTGTTCTACATTTTGAAGTCAAGCAAGTTGTGGAACAAAAGTCGGCAAAGGTCTTCACAAGTTACACTCATAATGTGCTGAAAATTAGGTCAAATATAACTGAGCTTTTCTCCAAATATATTTGGAATTATTGGATGATCTACCAACCAAATTTAATATCTATGAGTCTAGTTTCCAATGCATTAAACTGTTCATCAATACGACATAGGAGTAGAGAGATATTTTCAGTTTCGCGAGACTGCGCAGACTTCATAAGTGACAAGTAGGTGGATCACTAGAGCTTTTTAAGCAATACATTTCATGTGTTATATGAGGTCTTATTGGGAAAAATTATATACCAAATTGAAGGTCTTGGAATTTATTTTCCAACTCTCTTAACCGTTCATTCATATGACATCGGGATAAAATGATATAAGCGCCGGAAGATGGACCAATCCTAGGGTGCCAAGCTAGCACCTCTTTGACTTTTCCAAACTTGATATATATAAACCTTAGGTCGGCTTTCTCTTCATTATTCAGCATAAGACGAACAGAGAACACCCATACACATAACCTCAAGCTATCTTCTAGGGTTTCAAAGAAGAATATCATCCCGGGCATGAAATCGAGAAGCAATAACATCAAAACGATCCCTACGACGTAAGTGTCATTATACCGCCTCTTCTTTTTCTTTGTAGTTAGAGTTTTGGAAGTTACTTCATAGTTAAGAAACGTCTAATATCTGTATTTAAGTGCTTAAATATCAAGGAAGGTTGATAAATGTGTTTCCTAATAGTTAGAACTCACGGGACGGTGATCGGAAGCCGTGAGTTCGAGTTATTTGACTTATAGCGGACTGTTTTGTGTTGCGGTTGGGATGCGTGTTTTCCTACTGTTTTGTGGAGGTTTGGAGGAGTCAGGGTGTGGATAAACACCATATATATGTAGGGTTGTGATCTGGTCGTTCGTTGTAATATTTCCGGGTCGTTTGACACGACTACGGTGGTCGTCTTATGTGTGAAGTGATTAGGTTGTGTGTGGACTGTTTTGGGAGGCTCAATATGATTATTATTGATGTTGTTTGGGCTGTTTGGTGATTTTTTTGACTTGTGTGAATTCATATATATAGGGAAGATGCTGTCCGTTTCATCGTAAAATAGGTTGTGGTCGATACATAATAGTTATGACGCTTAAACGATAACGATAGTGTCATTTCTCTTATTGTAGATTAAGGAGTTGTGACATTTGCGTAGCTTGAGGTTGGGGCAGTATATACAAGGTATGTGAGGATATCCTTTTCCTTCTTTTTCACGACTCCGATTGTACGTAATGCAATGAATGAGCTTCCAAAGATACTCTACTCTTAGAAGCTAGCAGTACTTACATTGTTTCCCTTCTTATGGAACAATTGATGTTGAGGTTGCTTCTCTTATTCTTATGTTATCAATGTTGTTGGTACTTCCTGATTCTTATAAGATTCTCGATGAAGAGTTAGCCCTAATGATGTGTACGGAGAATATCGACCTTACGTCACTCCGAAATGTTCAGAACATGATTCCAATGAGTCCTGCATGCATTATATATATGTATCTATTTTACTCTACCGAGCCGCGCTATAGTCGGCCGGGTATGGCACCTATTGTGCAACCACTGATCAGTTGGGTTTACCGAGTCCTCTTTGAGGTCGGGTATGATATCATGATGATGATGCCCACAGAGGGGAATGTGTAATGATGATGATAATGCCCACAGAGGCGGATGTTATAAAAAGATTATGTGTATATATGTATCATGTATTTCATGTTATTGTCTCTTAGAAGCACTCAGATGCTACAGGTTGTATCTCCTACATCTCTCTTTACATTACTGTTCTTATTTATGCTTTCCTGCCTTACATACTCAGTACTTTATTCGTACTGACATCCTTTTTATTTGTGGACGCTGCATGTCGTGTTGCAGGTCCTGATAGACAGGTCGACGAAGCTCCCCCACCACAGTAGGCTTTCCTGCTCAGCGGTTATAGGCGAGATCCCTTCTCCGGACTTGCCGTGGTCTTGGTATGCATTGTGTTATAGATGTTATGGGTATGTCGGGGCCCTGTTCCGGCTATGTTGCATTACTTATGCTTCTTTAGAGGCTCATAGAAAAGTGTCAACTCATGTATAGTTTGGTATGCCTTGTTGGCTAATTTTTATTGTATAGTCTTTTNGTTCATGATCCATATCTACCATTTTATTGATCTCGTTATCCCTTAAAGATAATAAAGAAGACTAGATAAAATGTACGTTGGTGCTCGGCAAATATGGCCCGGGTGCTAGTCATGATCCTCCAATTTGGGTCGTGACATACCATCAGCTAAGAATCTCTACTATCATTTATTTAATCTGCATAAGGCTACCTTTCTACCTTCCATCTGCATAAGGCTACCTTTCTGCCTTCCGAGACTAAGCTATGTCTCCATCTGCATTTGCATAAGGCTACCTTTCTGCCTTCCGAGGCTAAACTCTGTCTCTATCTGCACCTCCATAAGGCTACCTTTATGCCCTCCATCTGCATAAGGCTACCTTTATGCCTTCCGAGACTAAGCTATGTCTCTATCTGCATCTGCATAAGGCTACCTTTATGCCTTCCGAGACTAAGTTTTGTCTCCATCTGCACCTGCATAAGGCTACCTTTATGCCTTCCATCTGCATAAGGCTACCTTTTTGCCTTCCGAGACTAAGCTCTGTCTCTATCTGCATCTGCATAAGGCTACCTTTCTGCCTTCTGAGGCTAAGCCCTGCCTCCATTTTACTTTTCCATAGAGACTAAGCGCTGTCTCAAGCATTATTTACTTAGCTTTTCTTTCAGGCTAAGCTCTGCCCTTTAATTCGCAAGACTAAGCTCTGTCTTTTCCGCATCATACTACTGCATTTTCATGGGCTGAAATATCGCCAACCCGTCCAAAGGTGTCATCGTTCAGAGGCATCACCTTCATGGCGCGAGAACATCATGTCATGGCCTAAGGATCTCTTTCAATTGTGCATATCATTATTCAAAGGCGTCATCGTTCGGAGGCACCATCTTCATGTCCCGAGAACATCATTTCATGGCCTACGAATCCTTTATCAAACAATTCATGGCCCAGGACATCATGGTCTGAGAACGTCATCCCTAACTATCCGAAGACAACATTCATAGTCCAACGGGAACTTGCATCATGTTTAAATTTACGCACAATATACACTTGTATTTCTTATTTGCAGGTAATCCGGCGAGCAACGGCTATCCTAGCAGGAGCGGTCCCATTCCAGGTTTCCTAACCATTCCCGTAAACCGTTTATTCATCCAACCCTGTACATGTTGCATCCGTTCTTATAAAACAATTTCACCGGTATACTTCGCCGACGACTCTTGAACTACATATGGCATGATTCTTGTAAAACCAGGGATATGTAGGCAACTCAGAAACCAGGGTGCGGCCTAAATCTCTTCACACGGTTCCGCTCGGTCAAAATTGGCCATCATATGTTTACTCGATAACTCTTTCATCCTTCTCGGGTAAAGAGGGGCAGTTGTTGATACCCAATTTTTCCTCAAATTATTTTTAATTTTCATATACACCTTCAAAATAAGGGTTTTATGACAATTGATATTTTTCTATAATTTTACCATATTTTTATTAATTTATTTTAATCTATCCAGTAGTTTTATCTCTATTAATTGCATTACAAATTATTTCAAAAACACTTCTTAGCTTAAATATAATTTTTTTGGTCCTATTAAGACCAAAGTATTTCATAGTTGGCCAAATTGGCACTATTTGGCCATAATTACAATAACTTTGCAATTATAACCTAATCGCATGTTTTATGCTATTCTTACTCAATAATTAGTCATTCATGTTTTAAATACTAATTAATCATTTTAATTTAATATATTAAGCCTTAATTTCATTTTTTTTATAATTATTAGCTATTTTTATAAATTATTTATCTATTTTTAATTGGGTATTTAATAAGTAGCCACTTATATTTTTAAATCCTAGCCTAATTAATTCGGACCCCTACCCATTTAATTAGTCCAACTACCCAGCCCAGTCTTTACAAAATACCCGGCCAAGCACCCTTTAATCTGAACTGTTGATTAATTCAAATCAACGGTCCAGATCCGATCTTACCATAATTAATTCCTAAAGACTATCCCCCCCCCCCCCGCCCCACTTCCC
>ML244611.1:0-22884 GCA_005239495.1 Nicotiana undulata | reverse complement strand
ATTCCCTCTTACAAGGTTAGAAAGGAGACTCACCTCGTGTCGAATCTACCCCTCGGACCACAATTGCGCTCGAAACTCCAAACTCTACACCCGAGGACTCGCAACTAGTCAAAAGGTGTAAAATAAAATCAATGCATGAACTATGTGAGAAACTATCTTAGTTATTCAATAAAATCGCCATTCTTGAAGAATTCCCAATTTCCAACCCCGGTCCCGCATGATCAAATTCCGAAAATTCTCGAAGGGATCACTCACCTATAGCCTAATGATCATTAAGGTGTGATTCCTACTTGAATTCAAGGCCTAAAATAGAAAATCACAAAATCCTCAAGAACCCTAAAATTACTACCTAATTCTATGATTTTAGATAATTTAGTAGTGATTTTTACTAGGAATTAATGTTTAAAACTAGTAAAACTATGGAATTTACTTACCTCAATAGCAGTGGTGGATGGTCCCTTGAAGAGCTCTCTAAAACTTGAGGAGGAAAATGAAAAATGGAGGAAAAATGCTAAGTCCCGTATTTTATAAAACTGCCCAGTATTCCTTAACTACGATCGCCACAAGGGCCCTACGATCGCGAAGGCCAACTTGCCAGACCTCTGAGATCGCGGCAGAGGTCCTGCGATCGCGAAGACCAACTGGCCGGACCTCTGCGATCGCGGCAGAGGTCCTACGATCGCGAAGAACAAACTCACCCGGCCCATACGCGACTCAAAGCGATCACGATAAAAGACTGCGATCGCGAAGGTGTGGAACCCAGACCTCTGCGATCGCAAAGGGGAAGCTGCGATCGCAGAGAACAATTAACAGCCCAGCAAAAATTCTTCTCCGCGATCGCAACCCACCTTCTGCGATCGCAGAGAAGGAAACCAGATAGCAGAAATTTCTGGTTTTTCTAACTTAGCTCTCGGGGGTGTAAAACACACTCGAGCCCCTCGGGACCCCGTCCAAAAGCACCGGCAAGTCTGTATTCGTGATATGGACTCGCTCGAACTTCCGGAACATGAAATACAACAACGAAACTCAAATTTCAACCCCAAAACAAAATAGAATCAAAACTTAAGAACTTGAAACTCTAGAATTCACTTCAATGCACCGTACCGGTTTATACTACTCGGAATGATTTCAAATTTTGCGGACAAGTCATGAATGACATAACGAACTATCCCCGGTCTTGGAATCTCATTCGGACCTCGGTAACATAAAATCACATTTCAAGCCAAATTTCAAATTCTATGAAAATCCTCAAAACTTCATTAACTCTAATTTTCCCATTTTGATCCGAAACCCGTCAAATCAAGTCCGTTTCTTATCATATTTTACAGACAACACATATTAACTATATCGAACCTGTTCCGGATGCCGGAACCTTAATACGGGCCCGTTATCACAGGTTTCACATCAAGGTTCATTTTCATAAGCCTTTATTATTTACAGAAAATAATTTTCTTTAAAAATTCAATTCTTGGACTTGGGTCCTCGGAATTCGATTCCGGGCATACGCCCAAGTCCCATATTTTCCTACGGACTTTCGGGGACCATCAGATCACGGATCCGGGTCCGTTCACCAAAAATGTTGACCAAAGTCAACTTTATTCAACTAATTATCATAAATTCAACTCTGACAATACACACAAGTCACAATACCCGAAATGAAGTTGTTCATGACTCCCAACTGCTGAACGACGCGCTGGATCTCAAAACGACCGGTCGAGTCGTTACATTCTCCCCCACTTAAACAGACGTTCGTCCTCGAACGTGCCAAGAACTGCTCTGGAGATATGTGAAATCACTGTTTAGCACCTCGTGCACCTGCCTGTGCTACTACAACCCCGCTGAGCACACAAGCTTGATCAAATCTGAAGATATCCCCTTCTTATACACACAATACGTTCTGAACTCGGTTCCAACAACCTGAAATTCTCTGCCATGCCTGATTCTAACATTTGAACACTGTATCAACTACCACACGAGTCACCAGAACACAACTGCGCGCCTTTGCTGAATCAACACCGTACACTGCATAGTTCATCATCTGACCACAATAACGCTCCTGAACCTTAATAGCTAGAATTCTGCGAATTTGATGCTCTCAAGGCACCTTATCAGATACATTCATACATTCTGCTATAACGCTGACGATATCACCACAACGGAGGAGATTAGTAGAAATTCATAACCATTTGCAAAGTTAACCACACGTTGAAATCTTTTCTCTAACCTTAGATCATCATCTCATTGCAAACCAATAATGGCAACTCCCTTGCAATATACTCGCATAATCCTAACACACCAATCCCAAATTTATAAATCTCGTCTCACCCAGTATGAACTGCTCAGATAACCAGTCACCCCAGGCATAACCAACAGTCTCACACGATGCCATAATGCGCCAAAAGGCCACAATTCGAACACGACACATAAGGAAACGACATCAGGAAGGGACTGTCCGACTCACGCTATAAATATGAACTTTCCTCAAAGAAATAGGAAGTAAAACACAAGAATAATCATTGTAGGAGTCTTGCTCAATATCATACTGCTGCGACGCGCAACCTGATCCAAGTAACATACTCGTGGCGGCATGCCACCCGATCCCATCATAGAATTTACATAAAGAAATATATACACAGAGCTGAATTGCTCACTAATACCATTTACTGACATCGGTCACAAGCACGCTGAGTGCATAATACCATTCTGGGGAGACTGATATAGCCATATGCCACAAAACTCAAGCACAACTGAGGTGCGATATATAATCTGAATCTCAAGAGCCATTCTTCTCACTTAACCTCATCGCCACGCGGAATCTCAACACATAAGAATTTATCAAGCCATTTCACACACGCACGGCACAATCATAATATCACATGAATTTGACGAAGACGGGACAACACCTGATATCCCATCACCCATCCATGAGGAGCGCTATACAGAAATGAACACATCTGGCTCGCATGAAGCCCATAGTCTTGTTTAAATCCATTCATTCACTTCAAGCTGATTCTGCTCGCACTGAACTAGGCTGATAGCCTTACCTGGGCCCGTAATAACCCACATTTTTCTCATAATACACAAGAGCGATCATCATAGTAGGGACAAACACCCCACACTCCACAACCAACTGGACCAAACGCCTCTAAGTCATATATCCTCAATTCAGCAATATTGCATTTCCTTATACTTGGTCCAAATCTTCAATCAATCAAGTGACTACAAGTCACACTTACATAATCTTCCCGAGATCACGCTCCCACGACTTTTCACACAGGTAGCCAGTATGCACATCCATGCTACCGACCACCCTAAGGCTGTAAAGCAACTCAAGGACCCGTAATCAGGATACAAGGCCTCTTTCACCAAACACTGATCTCAGGTGACATTGAAGACAACATCAGTTTCCTTGCTCATCCGAGCTCATGACATCCTTGTCAACACAAACTGCAATCTCAATTCTTAATTCCAGTTACATACTGCTTACTGCACCTAACATGCCGATAAGGGATGGCACATGAATTTCGTCCTAACTCCTGAACCATTAATAGGGTGACCACTTACCACATATAGAAATCTTTCACTTGCCCCAATTCATGAAAACCATAGCAACATACAAGTGAGTTCTCACCCTCACAATTCAAACAAATCCTTAAGTAGTGGATTGAACCACCCTAACCTTCCGGGATCCGCCTACACCTGACAGGCCATAGCATTTGAATGCTTCCGACTGAAATCTATTACGATGGCTGACAAGCCCCACACACACATGTACAAACCATACACATGCCCAATCATACCGAAGGAACTGATCTCTACCAAACAGGCAACGTTTCCTCATGGCTAACCAATCCATCGTTTCTTAATCATCTTTAATTGCCTCAAAGATAGTAGTATCTCCTTTCAACTCATAGAAACTCAACCCTCACTCGTCCCGAGTAACCTTGATACACGAGACCATGTTGCCTAAACTCCGCAACCCGTCTCACAACCTCCTGAAAATCTTTCTACAACTCGGAGTTTATTTCTCTCACTCTTCCAACACTATCCTGCGTGTTGAAATAACATAGAACACTCCAACTAGTCTCCTTCTCCTCAGAGATTATACTGCAAAAGCTCGATTCTTAATCATACTGCTGCCTGAAACCCTTACACACCACAGTTTCAAACTTTCGAATTCACTAGGACCGCTGCTGAGAGTCACCCACTCTGGCTAGCCCCGAATACAATCAACTCCAAGGCTCTTCTAGCACATGAACATGCTCTCAATGAAGCACGTGACTGAGTCACTTCCCTTACAAATTGCATATGTCTTAAGCACAAATTCCTAGTCTTCCAGAGCCTAACCCTGGTCCAATAGGACCAACTTGCACATTTTTATCATATGTCATGCTCGCTTACCGATTCACTCCTTTCTCTTAGTTGTAACAACTTGCCGATACACTGGCAATTCCGAAATCCCATGAGGACGCAACCCTACAATCCAACTACAGGTTGTGGGACTCCCCCACTTAGCCCGAAGCTACTCCTTATATCACTCTAGACCTATGTTGGGATCCTTCCTCCCTTGCTAGCATGATCTTGCTCAACCAATCTGTCAGCCCTTCCGAATTTAGCATTCCCTAGATACCCAAAAATAATCCCTAGCATCATTAGCCCATTCTGCCTCCTAACGAATCGCCGATATGATTCCTCACAGAGAACTACTAATCATACCACCGCTATCCTATACCCAGAAATACCCGCTAACCTATGCCCAGAAATACCTACTAACCTATTCCTAGAAATACCCACTAACCTATTCCCAGAAATACCTTCTACCCTACACCTAGGAATACCCATTAACCTATTCCCAGAAATACCTGCTAACCTATACCTACAAATAACCCACCTGCAGAAATCACCAACTGACACCGTCCGACAATACTCCGCTACACCCCCTATGACATCAACACCCCATCCTAAGCATGCTCTCATTCACCAGCTTTACCAGTCCGTCCGCTTCTTAGGGACATCTACTGAATGCACCACGATATCCTCAAATTCACCTGCCATATCTCATCCTTCCTTATCCCTAATAATCTTATCTTTGTTGCATCCAGCCTTCCGCCGAATAACCACATTTCGGTTTAAGCTTGTGGACCTACTCCCTGTCCACAAAATTCCTCAAATCACTTCAATTCCTCCTCAAGGCAGGCCACCGCCTTACCACTGAACTCATAGGCTATACTGCCACTTCTTACTTGGTTGGAAACATTCCCTTAAGCAATTACCCGACATCTGTCTCTGACGCCAAGCGTTTAGAAACTTAGCCGCTACCCGACACTTCTCACATGACTTCCTTCATCGCATGATTCTCAATTGCGGCCTCCATTTAATATCATTTCCCGTATCTCTGAAACCCGCAGATCACCACAACTTCAGACTCTTCAAAGATCATCTTCCTCGAGTTGTCTTCACTAGAAGTGCTTATTCAATATGGAACCACAACACCCCACGACCTCCGACGGCCGCTTCTTCAACACTACTTTACAACACACCAACCCAACGCAACTGAATAGCTATAACGCCGGCGAACTTAACACATTCCATTTGGTCAAAGGCGACGATAGCTTATTACAGGTGAGTACTCCACCTCACCTGAAAACGCCAATCCTTACTATTTTTATCAGCCCCAAACCTGATCATTTATAATCCAAATGTTTTTCCTATGCTGGAACTAAAATACTGAAATCTCGAAATCACACTTTGAGAAGACCTCCATTCAAACCGTTCATCACCCCAACACATGGGAAAACGTTCTATCCTCATATCACCATCGCGCCATAACCAATCGAAAACACCATAACAATTTGAGCATAGCCTCAAAGTTCTCAGAAACAATGCCACTGAACTGAAGCAACATAATATTCTTCTTGCAAGGCAACAACAACAGCCCCAAACGACTACGCATGTAAGACTTCACGCACCATATATGTAACATCATCACAACTCCTCGAATTCCTGATTCATAACAAGCGCTTCGCGACGCGTAAGATTGAGTAGGAAGGAAGCATAGGCATAAGCCTTAAGGGAATCAAATCGCACAATGAGGAATCAAGAAGGGAAGTACTCCTAACAACCTTGTAGCCTCTCGAAGATAAGTACAGAAGTCTCCATACCGATCCGCAAGACTCTACTAGACTTGCTCGTGACTCGTGAAACCTAGGGGAACCTAGAGCTCGGATACCACGTTATCACGACCCAAACCCTATGGGTTGTGATGGAGCCGGACACCACTGTCGGCAAGCCAACCCCTTAATCAGTTGAAATGCCATCCTGCTTAACAGTTTCGGAATCGTTACCTTTATTGCTTTACATAATCAAATAAATAAACTTTTGTAAATTAAGCACGATAAGAAATCCATTTAATTCAATAAAACAAGACTCAATACATCCCAAGAACCCGGTGACACAAGTACATGAGCAGTTTCTAATAATTTATACAACTATGAAACTCTTGTCCGAGAAGTAAATGGGACAAAAGCAATAGAGATACAATGTAAAGATATAGAAAGAAAGAGACTCTGTCAACTGCAGAACGTCTCCGGATGAATGCAGCCCGACCAAGTCTCCCAATTAATCGTTGAACTATGAAGATACCTGTGCAACAAAATGCACAGATGTGTAGCATGAGTGCATATACATATATGCACCCAGTGAGTATCCCGCCTAACCTCGAAAAAGTAGTGACAAGAGGTCGACTCGATACTCACTAAGGTCCAACAGTAATAACATAATATAGATTATAATGAAATACGGTAGGCATGTCAAGAAATAAGCAACAAGTACATATCACGAGCAGGAATCCAAACAACTACTGAACTAAACAATAAAGCACTTTCAAGGGTAAGGCCGCCAAACGAAACAATAATCACAAATTCTTAGATCCGCCGTGGCATACGGCCCGCTCCCATAAGGTACCTTCTAAACTCGTCGTGGCGTACGACCCGATCCCATATGTATTTCCAGTATTTCTCAACAATGTCGTGGCGTACGGCCCGATCCCATATATATCACAATTACTTCTCAACACTGTCGTGGCGTACAGCCCGATCCCATATTCATTTCAATTACCTTTCAACACTGTCGTGGCGTACGGCTTGATCTCATTATTCATTCCAATTTCTTTTCAACACTGTCGTGACATACGAACCGATCCCATTATTCATTTCAATTTCTTTTCAACACTGTCGTGGCGTACGGCCCAATCTTATTATTCATTTCAATTTCTTTTCAACACTGTCGTGGCGTACGGCCCGATCCCATTATTCATTTCAATTTCTTTTCAATACTGCCATGGCGTAAGGCCCAATCCCATTATTCATTTCAATTTCTTTTCAACACTGTCGTGGCGTACGACCGATCCCATTATTCATTTCAATTCTTTTCAACACTGTCATGGCGTACGGCCCGATCCCATTATTCATTTCAATTTCTTTTCATAACAAATTCCGTTCCATTCAACAATTTTTCCATTAAGCCCTTAGGGGAATAATACTACGCAAAACATAATCTCATAATACATATGGCGTCACAATGAATCATATAAAGCATTACGAGGAAGCATATAAGGCATATAAGGCATTACGAGGAAGCATAGCAGGCATGATGTAGGCCTAACTACCCGGACATAACAATAATAGACGCTACGTACGGACTCTCGTCACTTGGCGCGTACGTAGCCCCCAAACAAATTACACATTGCATATACATCACCTATGGGGACAATTCCCTCTTACAAGGTTAGAAAGGAGACTCACTTCGTGTCGAATCAACCCCTCGGACCACAATTGCGCCCGAAACTCCGAACTCTACACCCGAGGACTCGCAACTAGTCAAAAGGTGTAAAATTAAATCAATGCATGCACTATGGGAGAAATTATCTTAGTTATTCAATAAAATCGCCATTCTTGAAGAATTCCCAATTTCCAACCCTGGTCCCGCATGATCAAATTCCGAAAATTGTCGAAGGGATCACTCACTTATAGCCTAAGGATCATTAAGGTGTGATTCCTACTTGAATTCAAGGCCTAAAATGGAAAATCACAAAATCCTCAAGAACCCTAAACTTACTACCTAGTTCTATGATTTTAGATAATTTAGTAGTGATTTTAACAACGAATTAATGTTTGAAACTAATAAAACTATGGAATTTACTTACCTCAATAGCAATGGTGGATGGTCCCTTGAAGAGCTCTCTAAAACTTGAGGAGGAAAATGAAAAATGGAGGAAAAATGCTAAGTCCCGTATTTTATAAAACTGCCTAGGGATTCCTTAACTGCGATCGCGACAAAGGCCCTGCGATCGCGAAGGCCAACTGGCCAGACCTCTGCGATCGCGGCAGAGGTCCTGCGATCGCGAAGACCAATTGGCCGGACCTCTGCGATCGCGAAGAACAAACTCACCCGGCCCAGACGCGACTCAAAGAGATCGCGATAAAAGACTGCGATCGCGAAGGTGTGGAACCCAGACCTCTGCGATCGCAAAGGGGAAGCTGCGATCGCAGAGAACAATCAACAGCCCAGCAAAAATCCTTCTCCGCGATCGCAACCCACCTTCTGCGATCGTAGAGAAGGAAACCAGATAGCAGAAATTTCTGGTTTTTCTAACTTAGCTCCCGGGGGTCTAAAACACACCCGAGCCCCGCAGGACCCCGTCCAAAAGCACCGATAAGTCTGTATTCATGATACGGACTCGGTCAAACTTCCGGAACATGAAAAACAACAACGAAACTCAAAATTCAACCCCAAAACTAAATAGAATCAAAACTTAAGAACTTGAAACTCTAGAATTTTGTAGACAGGTCATGAATGACATAACGGAACTATCCCTGGTCTTGGAATCTCATTCGAACCTCGTAACATAAAATCACATTTCAAGCCAAATTTCAAATTCTATGAAAATCATCAAAACTTCATTAACTCTAATTTTCCCATTTTGATCTGAAACCCGTAAAATCAAGTCTGTTTCTTACCAAATTTTACAGACAACACATTAACTATATCGAACCTGTTCCGGATGCCGAAACCTTAATACGGGCCCGTTATCACAGGTTTCACATCAAGGTTCATTTTCATAAGCCTTTATTATTTACAAAAAACAATTTTCTTTAAAAATTCATTTCTCGGACTTGGGTCCTCAGAATTCGATTCCAGGCATACGCCCTAGTCCCATATTTTCCTACGGATCTTCCGGAACTGTCAGATCACGGATCCGGGTCCGTTCACCAAAAATGTTGACCAAAGTCAATTTTATTCAACTAATTATCATAAATTCAACTCTGACAATACACACAAGTCACAATACCTGAAATGAAGTTGTTCATGACTCCCAACTGCTGAACGACGCGCTGGATCTCAAAATGACCGGTCGGGTCGTTACACATAGGGAGTTTCCTTTTACTCTCTCTCACCCCTCGCCCCTGATATATATTTTTGGTTAGTTAGCATTGAGGACAATTCTAGCTTTTATTGGAGGGGGTGGCCTCTATTTGGTAGTGATATTTTCAGACAATTTGATGATTTTGGGTTGTAATAACTGTTAATACTCTTTTTCTTTTTCTTATTTACATTTCCGTACTTTTAATTTTGGTATGTATATATTCAGATTCCCTACCTTATCATATGTATATATTCATCCCCTATTGTAAATATTCATTTCTAATTTTCGTATTTTATATTTTATAACTTCATTAGCCTTTTCCATTTGTAGTCTATCTTCTTATTTCATTTAGTAGCTTCTTTTTAATTTGTAACGTCTTCTTTTCCTTTTTGGCTGTCAATAAGCCCCTGGTGTTCTTAAGGCCACGATTCTTTCCAGGGGTGGAAATTGTGCGAATCAGGTGTCTCTTCCCTACGACAGATGGTGTGACGACCTTCTTAAAGGATTGAGTCAGTTTTTAATTTTTCTTTTTCTTTTTATTTTCTTTCATTTCAGTATTAGTGAATAAATGTGATTCGAATAGAGCTTCACTTGGCACCAACAAATTTACCTTTGACCTTATGGTTAAAGACAGACTACAAATGAGGTTAGTTCTAGTTGTGACCCTTAGAGTCTTGAGTTGACTGAAACTGCGTCAGGTGGTGTTCATGGCCATATTTGAGTTTTCAATTTGAACCAAGATTATTTTGGGCCCTCGACTCGATACTCTTTAGCAATCCTAAGGCCTGTGAGGTGAGGTTTGTAATTGCATATCCCAAGTGTCGTGCCTAAAAGTCTAGAACTTGCCCTGAGTGATTTTCTAGGCGAAATCTTAAGTGAGCTCGACTTGTGAGATGATCATAGGCCTTCCTTGACTCCCTACTGAAATTGAAAGACCTATTTATCCTACCTTGACATGATCCCTATTCAACCCTTTTGAGCCTGAGCCGATTTGTTGAAAAACCACGTTGTTAACCTTCATCCGTTCTCTAAAGACCCTCTCTTGGCACCCATTCTTTCCTTGAACACTCTTGATGAAGAATATGAAAAAATCATAAGTTTGGGGGAGAGACGAGGAAGTGCATAGTGATGAAAGGCTTGGTTATAAAAAATGGGCCAAAGAAAAGGTTGAAAAGCAAAATGAACCAAAAAGGAAAAAGAAAAAGGGTGAGAGGAAAAGCAAAAGAAAAGAAAAATCTTGAAAAAGAGGTTGAGATGATGGAAAAGAAAGAAAAAATGAGGAAAATGAGCCCAAATTAAAAGGAAGAGTGACTATGAGACTCTCTAAGTTCCCCAAGGAAAATGTGTGACTCAAAGAGTCAAGAGTAAAATGTGCAAATATGTGAAAAATTGGAATCCTTACGGGAAGATTTTCTACCAAACTTCATCATGACCAAATTTGATCCAAGAAGCCTTCATCGCATCCCGACAAAGCCCTATAGGATCTCAAGTTGAGTGAGATTACATTAGTGGTGATTTACACGAGGGGCAAGCTTATGGTACTTGAAGCCGGACTTGAGGCGTTCATTTGAGAATGAAGAGACACCCCATAATAAATCCAATTTTGAGAGTTCAATCTTTATGGTGAGGTGAGCCCAAGGAAAGTAGAGGAGGAAGAGTCTGGGATCCATAGTGATTGAGGTGAAAGAGAGATTCTTTATGATGACCTTAGTCAACTCTTGAAACTTTGGTGTCACACTAGATCTAGTGAGCTAGAAAAAAAACATTGCATAATGTTGTCAATAATCCATTTGTGTAAAAATGGTAATTGTTAGTCCCAATTAGAGCTTGATGAATCACATCTTAATGACTGAAATACTTTCTCTTTTCATGTTACGGAGGTGGGAGTTATTTTGTTTGCTTTAGGACAAGCAAAGACTTAAGTTTGGGGGAGTTGATAACTAGTGATTTGCACTACTATTTACTCCCATTTTCTTAGGTTTTTAGGCCAATTTGACTACAATACTCCCACATTTTGATGCAAGTTGTTTGAATTGCAGGAATTGAGATGATTTGTAAATATTGATCCAAAAAGATCTCAAAAAGAGCAAAACTTGCAAAGTCTCTGAACCCAGCAGAAACATTGCAACGCTTACTTTTCCGCTGCAGCGTTTGTCACTCCGCTGTAACGGATTTCTCTCCGTTTCCCCGCTATCAAACTTCAGAGAGTGGTTTTTAAGGCTAAGCAAAACGATGTTCGCACTATTATTCCACTGCAGCATTTCATCTACCGCTGCAGCGACCAATTATCCGCATGACGCGTTTGAGAACTTCAGAGAGTTAGTAAAAGTTGGGATCCAAGCTTTCGTGGTCAGGGGTATTTTTCCGCTGCCGCGTTTCAGTCACCGCTGCAGCGCTTTAGTAATCCGCTGGGCATAGAATGGAGGAATCAGAAAGTTATAAAGTTCAAGACCGCTGCAGCGGCCATTATTCTGCTACAGCGGAAGCCATTCTGCCATGACGCTCAGAAATACGCTGGGAGCGGATTCTCCGTAGGGGCAATTTTATCCAGTATTTTTAGCCTAGTATAAATAGATCTTTTTCTCATTTTTTAGGGAGGCAGCCATTTGGAGAACACGTGATTAGTGCCTTTTGACTATTTTGAGCAATAGTAACTTAGCTTTAACCATAGTTCTTCAATTATTATCTTGTATTTTACATTTATGAGCTTCATTTCATCTTCTACTTGTGTTTATTCTTCAAATATGAGTAGCTAGACCCTTAACCTATGGTTGTGACTCAATCCTAGAGTGGGTAATTAATGTGTTTTCAATTTTAGGATGATTATGTGTATGGGTGTTTGGTATTTAGCTTAATTTGTGCATAAATCTTAGATTTAGTGGTTGCAAACACTATTTCAAGCCTTAATGACTAGGGTCACTCTTGAGAAAGAAGACCCAAGTGTAGGTAATTGAGCTAACAAGGTATTGGGGCAAACTCAAGAGATTGATAGCCCCAATAAAAGGGAAAATGCTAGAGATAGCTACACCCGACTTGAGCCAATTCATGTGCATAAATGAAAACACCCAATTTTGCTTGAGAAGGATAAATTGGGAAAAGTCACCCATATTACCAAGAGGTAGTGAGTGAGTAACTTTACATGAGGTTATTCCTTTCACTCACATTTCACAAGTTCATTCTAAATTTTAGATCCGTTAATCACTCACCTAGGAGGAAGTCACAACCCTAGTCCCTTTATCAACTGAGAAAATCCACAAAATGATATTAGTTATCTAGTTCATAGTTTCATTTAGACTAAATCATAGTACAATTACAACAACCTTTTTATGAAAAGTGTAATTCAGAGCATGACACACCACTAGATCATTTAGACACTAAACTCCTACATACATAGCTCTTTGTGGAAATCGATCTCGACTCTTCGGGTAAAAGCTGCTTCGACCCCTTCCTTGCTACTATTTAGTGGTATAGGCGGGAGCCAATCAGGTTTGGAAGTTAGCCTCGACTTCCTCCTATGTCGAGCGCTGCTGGCGTGACTTGGCAAAGGGAAAATGGGAGGTCAAACATCACGGTGAGTATTTTCTTCCTTATTTCCGAGGCACTCCTCATATTTCTCTTTCTCACTAAGCTTCATTTCGTGCAGGCCTGAACAAGAACGTGATCTTGAGGCCCTCGAGTGGCGAGAAAGAGGCCAAGTCCCCGATTCCGAAACTGGGGAAAGATAAGAAAAGGAAGGGGGTCTCGTTTTCTGAGGACCCCAAACCCAAATCTCGAAGGACCAGGAGGAAGGTAATTTCTCTTACTATGGACTCGGTCCAAAGTTTGAGAGAAGAAGAGGAAGAAGAAGAAGGCAATGCCTCGGCGATAGTGGATCGACCTAGGAAGGCTGTCGAGGCTGCCAAACCTTCTAAACTGTAGGTGACCGCTGAAATCAAGCCTCATGATGAGGAGACTTCAAAGAAAAGTTCGGGTGAGGACCCTGAATTGCCTGAGGTCGAGATCGTCTCTAGACCATCAACAAGCATACCGGACGGGGCTAGTTCCGAGACCCTGAGGGCTGATTAGAGCTCCCCGAGTGACTTCATCAGGGCAATGACACCAGGTCATTCGCCTTCTCTGTCGACTTACTTTGAGGAGGCAATAAGAGAGGCTCGGGCCGTGAAGACCCCTGACATAGGCGGAGTCTCTGATGAAGAGGATCCCTTTCGGGATTGCTTTACCGGGGTCGATGATTCCTCCGACCTTAATGATGCGTCCACACTCTTCGAAGAAGCCCAATTCCTCCTGTCTCGGGTAAGCATTAATTGTCATAACTTTCTTTCTTCTTTTCCCTTCTTTTCCCTTCTTTAAGTATGACTTATTTCTTTTTTCTCATATAGGATTTTTCCAAGTCTCGGGCCAATCTGAGCCAATGCGAGACCGAGCTCCAGAAGGCTTCGGAGGAGAGAGCTGCCCTTAAGCTCCTCTGTGAGCAAAAGGAAGAAGAGATCAGGGACCTTCAAGCAAACCTGGCCAAGGCCCGTCAGGAGGAGACTGAACTGAACGAATAGGTAACTGCCCTTTTGAAAAAATACGAGCTTGATCCGAAGGTGGAGGCTAACATTTCGATGTCTTAGTTGTAGTAGAAGATTGAAAGGATCGAGCTGTTCCGATGGGAAGTCGATCAAGTTAAAGCTGACTGCCATCGGTGGAAAAAGAACATGGAACGCCTTGTTGTGGAAGAAGAGGTTGCCTCGATCCTACTGTCATCAGTCGAAGTTAAACTTTGAAGCACTAAAGAGAAGAGCTCAACCCAGGCTAAAAGGATCGAAGAGCTCAAGGATGATCTTGTTGAGGCCAAGGCGGAGGTCAAAAAGGAAGTGGTCTTAGCTAACAAGTCCATAGCCGTGTACCTAGCTGATGTCGAGGCTTCCCAAACTCAGCTGAGGGAGGCCACCGATCGAGTGCGGTGGAGTAATGATCTAGCTAAGTGCCAATCTCGGAGGGATACCCTCGAGGAAATCTAGGCTCGAGGCTTTGACCTCTCCGAGGAGATAAATCAAGCTAAGGCGCTCGAAGTCCATGCCAGGTTGCTTACCTCCTCCGATGATGATGATGATGATGATGAAGGCAGCCAAGGCGGGTCTGATAATGGCAAGGGGCCCGAAAGAGAAGTTTCCCCCGAGGAAGAAGTCAACCCCGGGCATAGTTAGGATTTTATTTTTCCTTTTCTCTTTTTGTAAGACCCTTGTCGGTCTCTTGTACATATTGTTTTTCAATCATATATATAAAGGAATTTTTCTTTTGAATGCCTTCTTAAATTTTGTCTTCAAACAAGCTTTCTGCCTTGTAAAATTTTAGCGCACTTTTATGCTTTGAGCAATATGTTTGAGACTTTGGTTTTGGGTGACTTGGTCGAAGTCACAAAATTAATATTTTTATAATCGATTTTGAGTAAGACTCGAACTCAAAGCAACATAACCCTTAAGGTTTGTATCTAGTAATGATGAATCCTCGAGCTGTAGTCGAGTGAGTGTTTATTCGAGCTTGAAGTAGTGGAACCCTTAGGTTCGAATTGAGTGAGAAAACATTCTCGAACTCTAAGTGTATTGACCCTTAGGCTCTAATTGGGCCGATCCAGCCTCCAAAGAATGGCTTTTCCCCCCTCTTTCGGCTTAAAGACTTAGTAAAAATTTCTTATGCCTTAGCATGTATTTTTTTACCCATTGGGTTTTTTGAGGGTTTAATGTTAATCGAAACACCTTTTCTTTTTGTGCCTTAGCACAAGTTTGTATTTGAATAATTCGATACCTCTTAAGGGTTTTCGAGGGATGATTTTATCGAAGCTCTTTGATTATTTTTCCAAGGGTAGCCTTTTTAAACTGGTTTTCAAAGAATTTGAAGGCCTATTTTTATTGCGGGATTCGAACGTCTCTGAGCTGCGTTAGTTTGGACGTAGACTTTGGGAATGCCTCTTAGGCTTGTTACCCAATTACACTTCGAACGTGTTCGAAGCTTTAGTCCCCGAGAATGATGGTCTTGGTCTATAAATCGAGGGATGCCTCTTTGAGGTCTTATAGTTTCAAGTTTAGATAAATCGAACATGTTGATTTTCGACGACAGTCCCCAAGTAGGGGGGTTGATCATTCTAGGTGTAATTGTACTTGTCCCTTGAGCCATTTTCCACAAAAATCATAAGTATGGAGCTTGTATAGTAGAAAATTTTCTTTTGAGGCACAAGATATTTGATAAGGAAAATTGCTTCTTTGAATAAGTCATACATGCGTACATGTTTTGCAATTGGAGCTCGACCAATCTACAAGGACACGGTTCATTAGACTATTTGGCTCATTACAAAGTTTTCCTATCGAGGCCCTTTTGACACGAAGTATTTTTCCTTGAAAATAAATCATCTGAAGGTGGTGCCCCCCAATATTCGAGGTTGAAGGTAAGGAGAACTTGGATTCTCTAAGTTAGAACGAACAATGGTTGCCTCATAACAACCTTGCCGGAAAAAACCCATTTGGGATAAAAATCGATCGAAGGGAAAAAGAGTGCAACACATGCTTTAGGGTCCTAATATATTCCTGCTTGATGATAACTTTGATATTTTTTCTTGAACACCTGAAAATAAGTTAGCGTAAAACGTAAATAAAAAAGGAGAAGGTCATACCTTAACAGTAGTATCGCTTGAGGAGTGAGATGTTCCATTGTTTGGTAGTTTCTCACTGTGCCTAGCTTGTAAGATCCCTTTCCAACAATATCGAGGACTTGATAGGGTCCTTCCTAATTTGGGCCGAGTTTCCCTTCATTAGGATCTCGAGTGTTGATGGAGACTTTCCTTAGGACTAAGTCCCTGATTCTGAAGTGGCGAAGGTTGGTTCTACAATTATAA
Source organism: Nicotiana undulata (assembly GCA_005239495.1). Classification (NCBI taxonomy): domain Eukaryota; kingdom Viridiplantae; phylum Streptophyta; class Magnoliopsida; order Solanales; family Solanaceae; genus Nicotiana; species Nicotiana undulata. The sequence continues at coordinate 6,586 of ML244611.1, read as the reverse complement.
TATCTCTCGATCCGTTGTTTTTGTGCATCCATCCGAACGAGTGGGGCTTCTAGTTTCTCATTCAATAGTTCGAGTCTAGTATTCATAGCCTCGTGATTTGATTCTTCCGTTGTATGTCAAAATCTAACCTTGGGTTCCCCGACTTTAGTTTGAATCAACGCTTCAGAGCCATATACTAAGTATAACGAGTTTCCCCCATACTGGACTTCGATTTTGTTCGATATGCCCAAAGAACCTCGGGTAGAATTTCTCTCCATTTTCCCTTGGCGTCGTTCAATCTTTTCTTTAGATTCTGAATGATAGTTTTGTTCGTTGACTCGGCCTGTCCATTTCCACTTGGATGATACGGTGTCGATAAGATCTTTTTTGTTTTATGTTTTCGAGAACCTTCGTTACCTTGTTGCCGATGAATTTCTTCCCGTTGTCGCATACAATTTCGGTAGGTATCCCGAATCGGCATATGATGTGATACCATATGAAATCTATAACTTCTTTTGCTCTGACTTTCTCTAAGGCTTGTTCTTCCACCCATTTATAGAAGTAGTCAGTCATAAACAAAATGAATTTAGCTTTACCTGGAGCCGATGGCAGAGGGCCGATGATATCCATCCCCTATTTCATAAATGGCCAAGGGGATAAGACTGAATGAAGTTGTTCTCCGGGATGGTGGATGATTGGTGCATACCCTTGGTACTTATCACATTTTCGAACAAACTCCTTGGTGTCCTTTTCCATACTATCCCAATAGTATCATGCTCTGATGATTTACTGAACTAGTGATTCGACACCGGAGTGGTTCCCACAATTACCTTCATGGACTTCTCGTAGAACATAATTGGTGTCCCCTGGTCCCAAACATACTGCTAATGGTCCGTCGAACTTCCTTCTATATAATGTTCCATCTTCAACCAATATGAATCGAGCAACTTTCGTTCGTAGGGCCCTCAATTTTTTAGGGTCCTACGGGAGCTTCCCATTTTTCAGGTATTCGATATATTTATTCCTCCAATCCCAAGTTAAGCTTGTGGAGTTTATCTCAGCGTGACCTACTTTGATCACGGATCTCAAGAGTTCAAAGACAGTCCTCGAGCTGATTTCATCCTCCTCGACTGATGACCCCAAATTTGCAAGAGCATCGGCTTCACTGTTCTGCTCTCGAGGTACGTGCTGCAAGGTCCATTCTTTAAAACGGTGCAAAGTCACTTGCAGCTTGTCCAAATATCTTTGCATTCTATCCTCCCGAAACTCGAAGGTTTTGTTTACTTGGTTTACTACCAGCAAGGAGTCACACTTGGCTTCAATGACTCCCGCTACCAAGCTTTTAGCTAGTTCGAGAACTGCAATCATGACCTCGTACTCGGCCTCATTGTTAGTCAACTTAGAAGTTTTGATGGACTGTCTAATAGTGTTGCCCGTGGGCGGCTTCAAAATGGTGCCTAGCCTGGACCCCTTCTGTCACGCCCCGAAATCCCACCTTCGGGCCATGACTGCATCTAATGTTGAACCCGCTAGACAAGCTAACGTTTGAACTAAATAAAACTCATTAACAACTCAAAATGAACAGGATGACAAGGGCAGCTATAATTAACAATGTGAAAGTTAACAAATTACAAAAATAATATAGCAAGCTTCGAAGTAAAACCCATAAATATAACCCAGAACTGGTGTCACATACTCACAAACTGTCTAAGAGATTACTAAATACAATGGTCTAAAAATAAGTACATATGTCTGTCTTTAAAGCTATAAGATAAGAAAGAGCGGAAAATGAAGGGTAGAAGATGACGCCAAGGCCCACGAACGTCTGCCGGTCTACCTCGATGTCTCATGTATGAACTGATGAAATGCTCCGACCGTCAGTGACCACCGGGTCCGGCTGCGTAGTCTGCACAACATAAAGAAGTGCAGGTGTAGCATCAGTACAACCGACCCCATGAGGTGCCGAGCCTAACCTCGGCGAAGTAGTGACGAGGCTAGGACTGACAACAATATATGTACCTGTGCAATTCTATATAATAACAGGAAAATATTGACGGAAATAAACAAGTATAAACAGATTCGGGGAGAGTCGTGTTGGGGATAAGAGGGGCAACAAATACTAGCATAGTGGAACAGGGTAACAACTGAAATGTAACAGTAAAGCGGGAATTTAACGCCTCAGAACAAATAATGAATAACACAAGGCACGACATGTCCCCTCGTGCATCACCTCAAAAATCACTTGACACGGAATGTCCCCTCGTGCATCAAACAGTAACACATCGGCACGGCATGTCCCCTCGTGCGATCACAATAACAATCAACACAGCATGTCCCCTCGTGTGATAAATAATAAACAATCAGCACGGCATGTCCCCTCGTGCGATAAATAATAAACGGTCAACATGGCATGTCCCCTCTTGTGATAAATAATAAAAAATCAACATGGCATGTCCCTTCGTGCGATAAATAATAAACAATCAACACGGCATGTCCCCTCGTGTGATAAATAATAAACAATCAGCACGGCATGTTCCATCGCGCGATAAATAATAAACAATCAACAATATAATGTGTAAACTAACAATAAGAAATCTCAAGTGTACAGAAATACTCAATAAAATTCTATCGTCCCGGCAAAGGACTCAGCTATAACCAAACTCGCTTGGAAGTGTAATTTCAACAGTAAGAGCCTCAACTGAACAATTAATCAATAATTTCCCACGTCATGAAAGAACATCAATGTATCACTTCTAATCACCGATTATTCATAGTACAGAGAATATCAAGAACACGGTACAATTTATCACAATTGATTCACGGGCATGGTTGACCGCAACATATTGGTACTCGTCACCTCACCTATACGGTGGACATGAATTACACATAGCAAATAAGTCTCTATACCTAATCTCTCAAGCTAAAGTTAGGCCAAACACTTACCTCGCCTCCAAAGTACAAGTCAAGCCTCAATCATAGCCTTTCCCCTCGAATCCAACTCCGAATCGATAATATCTAGACATAATGGATTTATTAACATAAATAATTACTCAATAACCAATTCCAAGGCCTAATTATACATTTTCTACTATTCTTCCAAAAATACTAAAATTCGACCCTGGGCCCGCATGCTCGAATCCCGAAAATTCTCGGAGGAATCATTCACCCATAGCCTAAGGATCATTAATATGAAGTTTCTACTTGAATTCATAGCATTAATTGGATAGTTCACCAAATTCCCAAAAATCCCATCTACTACTCAAAACCTAGATTTTTCTAAGATTTAGCAGTTAATCCCCTTGACAATTCATGAATTAAACTAGTAAAATAGAGTGAAATTACTTACCTCTACTGGAAATGGGTCCAGGAATGGTTTCTCCAGCTCTTAGGACTCTTCAAAGGAGGTTGGAATGGGTGTAAATGAAGGAAACCCGAGTTTTGACACTTAAATACAGGTTGCCTATAGGGGTTTCCACACCTGCGACCCTGGGACCGCACATGCGAAGAAATGGCCGCACATGCGGAAAAGGGTCGGGGGAGCTGGGTTCGCACCTGCGGAGTTGGGGACCACACCTGCGAAACCTCCGCACCTGCGAGGCTGGGACCGCAGGAGCGGTCTCGCACCTGCGGCTAGGCAACCGCACCTGCGGTCACACCAGCAACAGCTGCACCATCAGTTGTTTTAGCTGGTTTTTTAGCCCCGTTAGGGGTCCGGGAGGCACCTGGGCCCACCCGAGCCCGTCCAAAAATACCAACAAGTCCCAAATTATTATACGGACTTACTCGAGCCCACGAAACACTAAAAACAATGCTAAAACTCAAAATCACACCCCTAAAACTATAACTTAAGAAACTTCAAGTTCTTCATTTCTATAAACATGCGCCGGACCGACCTATACGACTCGGAATGACATCAAATTTTGCGGACAAGTCATAAATGACGTAACGGAACCATTCCCAGTCTCGGTTTCACATTCGGACCTCGATAACATGAAATCACGTTCCAAACCAAATTTCAAATTCTATGAAAATCCTCAAAACTTCATTTACTCTCAATTTCCCATTTTTGATCTGAAACACGTCAAATCAAGTATGTTCCTTACCAAATTTCACAGATAACACATATTGAACCTGTTTCGGGCTCCGGAACCATAATACGGGCCCGGCAACATAAGTTTCACATCAAGGTTCATTTTTATAAGCCTTTATTATTTTCAAAAAGCAATTTTCTTTAAAAATTCATTTCTCGGACTTAGGTCCTCGGAATTCGATTCCGGGAATACGCCCAAGTCCCATATTTTCTTACGGACCTTCCGGGACCGCGAGATCACGAATCCGGGTCTGTTTACCAAAAATGTTGACCAAAGTCAACTTTATTCAATTAATTATCATAAATTCAACTCTTTATCAAGTTTCCACATAAAGTCTTCCCGGCTACGCGCCCAGGCTGCACACGCACATCGAGGTGAGATTAATGGAGGCTTTCGAGGCCTCGGAACACAGTCATAATTAAATTTACGTAAGATGACCTTTTGGGTCATCACAATCTCCACCTCTAAAACAAATGTTCGTCCTCGAACGGACATAGAAGGGTACCTGAATCTGGGAAAAGGTGGGGATATCGGCTCCGCATATCGGACTCGGACTCCTAGGTCACTGCCTCAACAGGATGACCTCTCCACTGAACACGAACCGAAGGATAACTCTTCGATCTCAACTGACGAACCTGCCGAGCTAATATGGCTACTGGCTCCTCCTCATACAATAAATCCTTGTCCAACTGGACATCGCTGAAATCAAGTACATGAGATGGATCTGCAATATACCTCCGGAGCATAGACACATGAAACACCTGGTGCACGGCTGATAAACTCGGTGGCAAGGCAAGTCTGTAGGCCACCTCTCTTACCTTATCCAAAATCTCAAATGGACCAATGTACCTAGGGCTCAACTTGCCCTTCTTCCCGAACCTCATCACGACCTTCATAAGCGACACTCGAAGAAATACCTCGTCTCCTACCATAAAGGCCAAATCTCGAACTCTACGATCCGCATAACTCTTCTGCCTGGACTGAGCTGTACGAAATCTATCCTGAATAATCTTCACCTTGTCCAAGGCATCCTGGACTAACTCGGAACCTAACAACCTAGCCTCTCCTGGATCAAACCATCCGACTGGAGACCGACACTGTCTACCATACAACGCCCCGTACAGAGCCATCTGAATGCTCGACTGGTAGCTGTTGTTGTAGGCTAACTCATCTAAAGGCAAGAACTGGTCCCATGAACCACCAAAATCAATAATATGATCCCGCAACATATCCTCCAAGATATAAATAGTACGCTCGGACTGTCCGTCCGTCTGAGGATGAAATGTTGTGCTCAGCTCAATCTGTGTACCCAACTCTCGCTGAAAAACTCTCTAGAAATGGGAGGTAAACTGAGTACCTCTGTCTGATATAATGGATAAGGGCACACGATGCAATCGAACAATCTCTCTCATATATATCTTTGCCAACTTCTCCGCTGAATATGAAACTAATACTGGAATGAAGTGCGCTGACTTGGTCAGCCTATCCACCACAACCCAAATCGCATCAAACATCCTCTGAGTCCGTGGGAGCCCAACTACAAAGTCCATGGTGATACGCTCCCACTTCCACTCAGGAAGCTGAATCTGCTGCATCAAACCACCGGGTCTCTGGTGCTCGTACTTAACCTGCTGACAATTCAAGCACCGAGCTACATAAGCTACAATATCCTTCTTCATCCTCCACCACCAATAATGTTGCCGCAAATCCTGCTACATCTTTGTGGCGCCCAGATGAATGGAATACCGGGAACTATGGGCCTCCTGTAGTATCAACTCAAGAATACCATAAACATCAGGTACACAAATACGGCCCTGCATCCACAGAACTCCCTCATCATCAACCGTAACCTGCTTGGCACCTCCGTGTCGGACTGTATCTCTAAGAACACATAAATGACGATAATCATACTGCCTGGCTCGAATACGGTCATACAATGAAGAATGGGCCACGGTATGGGACAACACACTTCCAGTCTCAGAAACCTCCAACCTCACAAATCGGTTGGCTAAAGCCTGAACATCCAACGCAAGAGGTCGCTCCGCGGCTAATAAATAAGCTAGACTGCCCATACTTGCGGATTTCCGGCTCAAAGCATCGACCACCACATTGGCCTTCCCCGGATGATAAAGAATCGTAATATCATAATCCTTAAGTAACTATAACGATCTTTTTTGCCTCATGTTCAACTCCTTTTGCCTGAATAGATACTGGNTCATGAACTGGATAGTTCTTCTCATGAACCTTCAACTGACGAGAAGCATAGGCTATGACTTTGCCATCCTGCATCAACACTGCACCAAGCCCAACCCGCGAAGCATCACAATACACGGTATACGACCCTGAACCTATGGGCAAAACTAACACTGGTGTCGTGGTCAAGGCTTTCTTGAGCTTCTGAAAGCTCGCCTCACACTCATCCGTCCACCTAAACTGGGCACACTTCTGGGTCGACCTGGTCATCGGGGCTGTGATAGATGAAAAGCCCTCCACAAATCGGCGATAATAACCTGCTA
>MDKH01173224.1:0-52292 GCA_005239495.1 Nicotiana undulata | reverse complement strand
GTTCAAAGATATCAAATCTACCGATTGATCGAGTATATCCGACATAAGTTCACTACAGAAAGTATACAGGAGAACATTCGATATTCCATTGGCAGTATGCTTGGGATCGGGATATACAGACTATGTTCTGCAAGAAATCCACGAAGGCACTTGTGGAAACCATTCTGGTGCCGAGTCACTAATTCGAAAGGTCATTAGAGAAGGATATTATTGGGATAGCATGGAAAATACTCTAAGGAGTTTGTTCGAATATGCGACAACGGTTTGCACCAATGATCCACCAGTCCAGTGAACAACTTCATTCGGTCTTATCCTCATGGCCATTCGTGAAATGGGGAACGGACATCGTCGGTCCTCTGCCATCGGCCCCAGGTAAAGCTAAGTTCATATTATTTATGACTGACTATTTCTCTAAATGGGTTGAGGCACAGGACTTCGAAAAGGTTAGAGAAAAAGAAGTGATCGAATTCATATGGGATCACATCGCATGTCGATTCAGGATACCGCGAAAATTGTATATGATAATGGCAAGCAGTTCGTCGGAAACAAAGTAACAAAATTCCTCGAAGATCACAAAATAAAAAGAATGTTGTCGACACCGTATCACCCTAGTGGGAACAGACAAGAAAAATCGACTAATAAGACTATCATCCAAAACTTGAAGAAAAGGCTAAACGAAGCCAAAGGGAAGTGGAGAGAAAAATTGCTCGAGTTTCTATGGGCATATCGGACTACATCGAAGTCCAGTATCAGAGCAACTCCGTTTTCTTTAGTATATGGCTCTGAAGCCTTGATATAGGTTTCGACATGCAACGGAGGAATCAAAACACGAGTCTATGAATATCAGTCTCGAGTTTCTAGATGAAAGATGAGAAACGGCACTCGTTCTAATGGCCGCACAAAAGTAACGAATTGAGAGATATTACAACAGAAGAATCAATCTTCGACACTTCAAAGTCGGGGACTTAGTATTAAGAAAAGTCACTGTCAATACTCGAGACCCTTATGAAGGGAAACTCGGTACTAACTGGGGCCATATCAAATCCTCGACATAGTCGGGAAAAGATCTTACAAACTCGGAACAATGAACGGCAAGCCGTTGTCGAGTAACTGGAACATATCACTCCTCAAGCGGTACTATTGCTAAGGTATGACTTTCTCTTTTTTCATTTATTTAAATATTTGAAACTGACTTATTGCAGGAATCCGATCCAAGAAATCGAGACCTCAGGTTTTAAAGACGTGTTGCACTCTTTTTCCCTTAGACTGGTTTTTATCCCGAATGGATTTTTCCGGTGAGGTTTTTAATGAGGCAACAATTATGTGCTACCTAAGGATAATTCAACAGTATCCAAGGCTTCTTTGAAATCAACCTCGAATACTGGGGGCCGTCACTCTCGGATGTTATGTATCAATGGGCCTCGATAGGAAAATTTTGTAATGGGCCAAACGATCGAATGAACCGTGTCCATATAGATTAGTCGAGTCTTGACAAAAAAAAATGTACGCATGTATAATACAAAGAAGCGCTCTCTTTTCTCAAACATCTCACGTTCGAAATAGAATTTCTACTATACGAGTCATGCACTTACGATTCTGATCTATTGTGCAAAACTAACACTTGTGAAAAAACGGCTCAATGGCCTAATACGAGCATATCTCGAACACTCGGTGACTGCACACTTGAGCTATTTAAGTTTGAAATTACAAGACCTCAAAGAGGCACCCCTCGATATATAGTCCAAGGCCATCACACTCGTTAACTAAAATTTCGAACAAGTTCGAAATGTTATCGGGAAACAAGTCTAAGAGACATACCTGAAGGCTATGGCCATGTTAAAGACTACGCTAAATTAAAAGTCTACGGCCGAAATAACGCGGCTCGGAGACGTCCGAATTCCGCCATAAACTAAAGGCCTTCAAATAATTTGAAAAATTGGTTAAATAAGGCTACCATCAGCAAAGCAAATAAAAAAGGGCTTCGATAAAATCAGCTCTCGAATAATTTAAAGGCTTCAATAATATCAACCTTCGAAAAACCTCAAGAGGTGTCAAAATATCTTAACACAAACGAGTTAAGAAAAAATGGGGTTCCGATCATTGGACCCTCGAAATACCCAATGGGTACAAAAAACACATGCTAAGGCATAGAGAAATTTTCACTAAGTCTTTTAGCCGAAAAAAGAAGAAATAATAGCCATTCTTAGAGGCCGAATTGGCCCAACTTAAAGAGCCTAAGGGCCAATATAAAGAGACTAAGGGTCGATCTGAAAAGCCTAAGGGCCAATACAATTAGAGTTCGAGACCTCGCTCTCACTCGATTCGAACTTGAAGGTTCAGTTATTCCGAGCTCAAGCAAACATCCACTACTGCTCAAAGATTCACCAAAAGGGTATGTAGCGGCGAGCTCGAGATACTTAACAACCATTTGATAAAAACCTAAGGGTTCACTTTATCCTAAAACTCGAGATTCATTCGGACTTGGTTATTAAAGATAACTCGTCGGTCAGTTCGATTGAGCCACCACCGAGATAAGGTCTCGAACGAGTTTCGAACTTGGGTACTTGCCCTCGTAAGAACGAAAAGCTTAAGGGTTTATTCCAATCACGAGTTGTATCACAGCAATAAAACAATTTCAAACAACTTCGATAAAGGCAAAGAAGCATATCAAAAATCAAAAGCATACGAATGCATCAAGGAAAAGCTTATATATATATCAAATAGCCTATACAAAATGCCAAGTCAAGACCTTACACTGAAAAGATAAAAACGGAAAGGAAGTCCTAAAGCCTAATCTACTCTAGGAGCCACGTCTTCGGAAGCCTTGTCCTCAGAAGCCCCATCCTCGGGTGCCGCATCTTCAGGAGCCGCTTCTTCGGAGGCCTCATCCTCACCTTCTCTTCTCTCAGACCCACCGGCTGAATCCTCTTCATCAGAAAGCAAGGTTGCGGCCTCGGCCTCCATAACTTTGCATCTTCGATGTCAGCCGAGAGACCGAAGCCGCGAGTGTGCACTTCATCGAGAGACTGTCTCTCCTAGATTTCCGCCTAGCATGGTCGACTGCACATGACAATCAAATTTCAGCTGCAACGGAGATCTCCTGTGACCGAAGATTGGCAACTTCTACATCAGCTCGGTAAGAGGCCACGAGAGCCTCTGCCTCAAACGTAGCCTTAGAAAGCTCGGCGACCAGCTTAGCCTCGAGCTCTTCTATTTTCCGGGATCGGGTCAAGTTTTCCTCCCTCACAACTTAGAAATAGTTCTCGATTGATGATAGTTGGGCCTGAAGCGTATCCTTCTCCGAGGTGAGGCGCTCCATATGCTGCCTCCACCCCAGAGTTTCAGCCTTCTTCACCTTAGCTTCCTCTCGGAGCTGTAACACCTCACACTTCTGCTGGATCTGCAAAATCAAATAGTTCATCACCAAACGTGAACTAACACTTAGCGAATTTTCAAGAAATTACATTACTTGCTCGATGAGCTCGGCCCGATCTTGACGAGCCCTCACAAGCTCAGCTCGAAAGGTTGTGATTTCCTACTCCTTTTGAACGTAGAGGAGTTTGAGGCCATCCCTCTCCTCTACGAGCTTCTTGAGCTCTCCCCCATATCGAGACAACTCGGCCTTCGATTTTGAAGATGCTTTTGGATGAAGCACCATGGCCTATATACAAAAAAAAAAGGTCAGGTTAGAAGGAATATAAAGCAAACACGAATGTCAATACAAAGAGATAAAACTTACTTGCTTCAGGAACCGCTGAGCCTCATCGAACACGAAGGAAGCATCTGGCTCGGGACCATCATCGACTCCGACGAAGCAATCGCGGAATATGTCATCCTTCCATGGGCATGTCCTACATCGGGACCCATGGCTCGGGCATCTTGGAATTGTCCCTCAAAGAATGAGTGGCCGAGCGGCGAGTCACCGATGTTGATTATCCCAAGTGAATCACTTGGGACATTATCTTCCTTCTGAAGGTCCTCATGGCTAGACCCTTCAGGCACCTCTACCGGCTGGTTATCACGGCGGAGGGCGTCCTCACCACCCGACTGCTCAAGGACTTTGCTCGGGCCCTCCTCCAAAATTCCCTCAGCCCGAGTAGGTACCGCCTCGAGCTGCACCGGCTCGGTAGACCCAGTGTTTCGAGCTACCAGATGGCAGTCATCATCTTCACCTTCTTCATCGATGCAAGGAACAGAGGGCTCGGCTTTCGACTTCCGAGCTTTACTTTTTCTCGGCTTGGGGGTATTGGAAGGGGAAGCCCTCCTCCTCTTCCTATCCTTATCTGGCTTCGACGACTCCTCCTCCCCGGGCGGAGGTGGACTCATGGCCACATTTTCACCAAGGCCTTCACGTAAAGGAACCGAGTCAGCAAGAATTGTACTACAAAGGAAACTTTGATGTACAAGCAAAGAGACTCACCATGGTTTTTGGCCTCCCATCGACCTTTGGCCAAATCAAGTCAGCAACGTTCGGCGTAGGTAGAGGTGGAAGCCAGCTGTCGAACCCAACCTTCGAGATTCAAAATTGCACCGGGAAACCAAGGAGAAGCTACATTATAAGAAAAGAACAGAGTCAATAAAGGGATAAAGGAAGAAAAACAGTAAGGTACCCGAATAGAAATCACACTTACGCTTCATGTTCCATTCATCAGGGAATGGTATTTTCTCGACCAGAATCAGGTCGGAGGTTTTGACTCGGATGAATCGACCCATCCATCCTCGGGCTCTTCATCGATACTTGAAAACACTGTCTTCATGGCCCGGTGTTGCAGCTTTATCAACCCACCTCGATAAATACGATGGATGTATAGCCTTATCAGATGGTCGAGGGTAATTAAAGATCATTCCCTTGACCTTGATCGAAAAGAACCTAATCAGGTTCACGATATGCCAGAATGAGGGGTAGATTTTGCCGAGGGTTATTCGATACTGGCGGCAGAAGTCGAGTATGACCGGGTGGCCCAGACCCAGAGTGAAAAGGTAGGTATATACACTAAGGTACTCTTTCACGTAAGTGGTGATATCCTCCTCTAGGGAAGGAACCACCACTTCCATATTTTCCCAACCACAGTCCTCCTTCACCTTCTTGAGGTCACCTTCCGATATTGAGCAGATGTATTGGGACATGGGTTCATAGCGACCTGGGACTGAGGAAGGCCTCTCAAATTTGAATTCGGGAGTTAAGTCAATTGGCCCCGGGACACATTCCTCGATACAAGGTTCCACTGGCGTCTTATCGCCGGCCGGCCGGCCGGGAAGAAGAAGATGAAGCTTTCTCTTTCTCCGGCACAGTCTTTGCCATTTGTATGTTTGTAGAAGGTGTAAGAATGGTACAAGGTTAATGGTTTCGATTGGAACAACGGTGGCGTAATAAGCGGTGATGAGAGAGAGATAAAAAGAATTGGGAACTCAAGAGTTTATGATCAAAGCGAAGTAAAGTTTGAATCAACTAGAGAGGTGGTATTTATAGGTTTAAGACGACAGTTCGGTATCACTAGTGGCCGACCGAAGACTGACATGCATTTATGGTTTTTTGGGAACCGAACCGACAGGACTTTTCGATCACATCCATCGCTTACGTCATGGAGACGACGTCATGATTGAGGTATCGAGGAAGGCTCAAACCATTTCTTATCATTTCATTCTAAGAAACGCGGGGACTATCTGTATACGGTTAAAATTGACCACACCCAATCTTGCGGGCTCGAGGGACCGCCTCGAGAAGGAGTACGTATCGAAGCAAGTTCGATCTAGAAGAACACGAAGATTGAGGGATCGAGATCATGCTAAATCGACACCGAAGTAACAGAATAACGAGATATTTGCAATCGACCACCAATCTTGGCGAGAATCTCGGAATTGGTAGAGCCATTAACGGGTTATTGATATCAATCGTGCATTTTACTTCTGAAATTAGAGTTATACCTTATTTAGGATTCCTCTACTATATAAAGAGGAACCATGTTCATTTGTAATCATCTATCATATACGCATTTACTGAGAAATACAAACAATCTGCTTTTTTACTCGCTCTTAATTCTCTATTGTCCTTATTATTCATATTATCCTTATTGTTCTTATTGTTCTTGGCACTTAATCTCGAGCCTATCCCAGACCGAGGCTGAAAACTTGCAAATGGCACTGGTTTGATCCATTACAATCATTTAATTCCTTTATGTTATTTATCAATTGGCATTGAATCAGATCACGTATTCTTATAATCACATTACAAATTTAATTGTTACTCGTATTTCGAGATAAACACAAGTTCAAATGAGGGTATATCATTTGGGTACTGATCATGATAATAAAGAAAATCGAGTTAACGAGAATAATGTTTGTAATTAATGTAAAGAAAATTCAAGCAATACACAACGTAAATACCGGATGAATTTTCCCTGGAAACTCAGAGTAAACTTTTGTCAGTTGAAAAGTATAGTTCAAATATGTGGGATAAGATGGAGACTAGGGTCTGTTCTAGATAGCGAGCCAAGAAAATGCACATGACTTCATAATGCATGTTTGAACAATTTTTCCCCGGACGAAACAGCCTCTTGTTCTCTGTATACACGTGCCCAAGTAGACTTTTCTTCAGCAGAAATGACCAAATTAAACGAACAGTTTTTCCAAGTTCTAGACAACATTATTTGACAAATCAAACTAACGGTAGGACTAGATTATACTGTAGAGAAATCGAATTTATTAAGCATATTCCGAAATCGGAAACTTACAAATATATATACAATTACGTCTATGAAATACTTTTTAATAACTAATTAATATAACCTAGTATTTGTCTTTAATTGTTAACGAAGCTTCAGTAGTGGATTATGGTTGCTAGCTAGTTCTTGTTTTCTTGATATCAAGAAAGGTCCGTTACGTTATATTAATTAGATGGTTTGCTCCTGGCTCAACTTAGCTTCATCTTTAATTACGATTTCTTGCCGACTCGACAGACTATTCGAGCCCTTCTTCGACCTTTTCCTATTGATCTTTTCCCTCCCAACAAAAAGAAAAACGTTTAACTTTTGTAGTCAAAGTCGTAAAAGGGTTGTGCATAATTTGGTAAATGTCGAATTATCATAGCGAAATCAAAAATTTTGGTATTTGGTATTCGATATTTTTGTATTCGGTATGGATTTGGCTTTAAGTTTTAAAAAATATCGGCATTAGGTATGGTATTTGGTATATTAAGAAATTATATACATTATATTACACAATACACATATTATATATTATAACATAAATATAAAAATCTGAAATATTATTTTCCTTTATTCTCTAAGTTCACCGATTAACTTTAAGCAACTAACATGACATTTATGATCAAATCTATTCTTTTATGTACATTTTTCTCTCTCTCTAGTTTGATATTTTCTATATTTGGACAAAACTTTTGTCAACAAATATTTTTAGTTTTGTACTTTTGAGTTTTTTAATTTAGAATATTATTGTCTATGAGCTATATATGCACTAGTTAGTATTAAAGGAGAAAAACTGAATCATACCAAATTTAATTAGGTAAGATATTGATATTGCATTTTAAGAAATCGAATATCAAAAATATTGAATCAAAATGTCTAAATACCTTACCGTACCGACCGACCAACTCTCGTCCCTGCATTATTTCTAACAAAAGTTCCGGTCTTTCACAACCACATGACTTTTCCACTCTAGTACACTCCATTATAGCTTCATCCTTCCTACACGTTCCCTATAAATATGGCCTTATCATTTCACCAAAAAACCTAAACCAATACTGAGTAAAGAGGAGAAAGAAAATGGAGAGAGTTAATAATTATAAGTTGTGCGTGGCATTGTTGATCATGAGCATGATGATGGCAATGGCGGCGGCGCAGAGCGCCACAAACGTGAGATCAACGTATCATTTATATAACCCACAGAACATTAACTGGGATTTGAGAGCAGCAAGTGCTTTCTGCGCTACTTGGGATGCCGACAAGCCTCTCGCATGGCGCCAGAAATATGGCTGGACTGCTTTCTGCGGTCCTGCTGGACCTAGCGGCCAAGCTTCCTGTGGTAGATGCTTGAGGGTATATACGGCATTTTTGCTACTACTAATATATCACTATCGCATTTAAGTTATATACCTCTAGCGTGCTATATTAGTGTAAAAATTCTTTCATATATATGTTAGATAATTCCATATATTTAAATCACATGCATAGTTTTCTGCTTTTAAATTTAATGACACGTTTCTGGTTAAAAGGTTCACAGAAAACGTTTATTACTCTAAGTAAACTATTTGAAAGAGACAATACTGTAAGTAGAAAAGTAGTAACTAAAAATACTTAATATCTGGATATGTATTAATTAAGTGAAGCTAAACGGCAAAGTAATTATGTGCAGGTGACGAACACAGGAACAGGAAGTCAAACAACGGTGAGAATAGTAGATCAATGCAGCAACGGAGGACTTGATTTGGATGTGAACGTCTTTAACCAATTGGACACCAATGGAGTGGGCTATCAGCAAGGCCACCTTATGGTCAACTATGAATTTGTCAACTGCAATGACTAATTAATCTGCTTCCAGAAAATTATCTTATATTTCAGACCTGCGCATGCGCTGTTTAGAATAAGAAGGGGCTGAGATTGCTTTAAATAGTATACTGTAGTAATTATCTGAAATCTCTACAGGTATTTGGTTGCCCTTCACCATTTATTAATAGAATAAAAGCTTGTTCTTAGTATATATGGAGTGAATAAAAATGCACGTGAAGCACCATGGAATATGATCACTTGCTTTGTGTTGATTATGCTGATTGTTAATTAAATAGCATCTCTCCTTTTCAAGAACTGAAAGCAAGAAAGAGTAAACATATATACTAAATCTCTGGAAAGAAAGTTTGAATACTACTATGGAAAGGCTAACACAAGTACAAAATTGTAAGATTGCATATAGATGTTCTTTAACACGCACAAGACAGATTTTTTCGTGTTTAAAATCTATTTACATGTCAAAGATCAGATCTAAGACATACATGGTGAAAAGAGTCTCGTTTCAAAAATTCTTTGATAATGCGAGATTCTATGCGTATTCATCGAGACCGATCATTGCTATCTATTGATCGATAAAACCCGCGCACAAATTGAATGAAAACCTGTACTGACCAAAAGTTGCACATACGATAAGAACTGTTCCTGTCATAAACGTTTGTCTCTTGATTTTGTGGCTTCTTAAACCTATTATTTTTCGCCGTGAATTTCATGCCAATTGGAAATTGAATCCCATTCAATATGGAATTGTGGCCGCCGACATGTCCCTGTGGACTTTGACGTGAATCCAAATTCACTTGACCAAGTTTCCGTTAACCTTCTTTCTTAATTAATATTTTATGTAGCATCTCTTATATAAAATAAGTTTTAATTATATTTATAATATATATATATATATATATATATATATATATATATATATATATATATATATATATATATATCTTAATCAAGAGATATAATTTAATTTCTTATTTCAAATAGAAACTGTCAATTTGTACACACTATTAATTACACTCTATGTGCTAGCAAAGAATATAATAATATTGTATTTGAACTAATAACTTTATTTATTTGAC
The DNA here is from genome assembly GCA_005239495.1 of Nicotiana undulata. Lineage (NCBI taxonomy): Eukaryota > Viridiplantae > Streptophyta > Magnoliopsida > Solanales > Solanaceae > Nicotiana > Nicotiana undulata. The sequence goes on along the minus strand of MDKH01173224.1, from coordinate 42,694 downwards.
TAATTAATTTCTTTAATTCAATTATCAAATAATAAGTTAATTAATCCTGTAGCAAATATCAGAGAACACTTGTTAGTGTGCGACTCCATAGGTTCAATACGAAACTGGTAGTAAATTAATCATATCAATATACTAATCAAGGATGACGTATAGCAACACTCATTAACGACTGGATTGAAGTATACAATTTACTCTCAAGAACCAGTAGAAAAATAATGTAGTAATTCCTTCTGTTCTTATAGCTCTACGTCAACCTAGGATATGGTTCAATTGTCAAATCCTAATAGGCAACCAACTATGTGTTCATGTCAAAATATAATTGACCATTGAATGACCTAAGAAACTCATTTCTTCTTTCATTCAATTTCCCTGGCTAAGGTCTTAATTTGGTCATTTATAATTCATGACAACATGAAGTTTAAACTCATTACCAAGAGTTAATAGATTCCATCTTGATTAATCACTAATTCTACAAGTATTTAATCGTACACAATATCTTTTCAACTATCGTCCTAGGGCCATAGGTGTATAGTATCAAAGCACAATAAATAACTTGTCAATTACTATGATGATCTCAGGTCAAAGGAAACTCTTACATCATATTCTTCAAGAGAATATCCTATTGACAGTTTATGGTAATTCTAACCAATAGTAATTGTCCAATGAGTCGGTCCAATGATCATATCTCTATATATGCATCATCTATTTATGTGATTTAGTTAATGAGATCAACTAATCTTTATCCCATAAAGAGACGATCGCATAAATATTAATCTAACCGGATTGCTAATGTCCAAATTAATAATCCTACGATCAAAAGAACAAATTTGGATTAAATTGTAGAAAACTTTATTCTCATTATCATGATCTCCATAAATCTCAAAATTTAATTGAGGACCTTATTAAATTAATCAAAGAATTAATAACAACTATGATAAAAGAATATCAAATGTCATATATAATTTTATATCAAATAACATTCACAAAATATGTTCAAATCATCAAATGTGAGAGTGGATCTAGGGCATATCCACTATGTCCCTAACAAAAAAATGACTACGCTGATCAGGATACTCATCTTTTCTTGAACATTCAGCTATGGTAAAAAGGAAAGTTTGTATGCTATTTGCAGCCTATGCTAAGAAGATCAGTGAGAATGAGGTGAGATTAGACATGAGTGCGATGCTTAAATGTAACTAACAATTCAAATAGCTAAATCTGATGTTTTAGGAAAATTGTATGATAGATGACCATGTTACATAGAATCATACTAGGTGGTTGAAATGATAAGTGCATACCTCCAAATATTAGTTCTATGTTTCGAGATCCCTCTAACTTAGCAATTGTGCAAATATTCATCCAAATGTAGGGGGAGAATATCAACATTCTCATGTTACATAGAATCATACACTGAAAATCATACCAACTATTTTTTGTTTTTTCTTTCATTTTAGTCAATTCTTAAAAAAATTGGCATACGAAATGCAGATCAAACCATTTAGTTTATTCGAATCATAAAGATAAAAATGTTTCACAAGTCAATATATATTAAGCAAGAATTGAACAAACAAAACTATGCACGATCTGTTGAAATATCCTTATGGTGTTAAATTCTCTATAGTGTATGTATTTTCTCTTTTTCATTAGTTTCAACTCGAAGAAAATATCAAAGAATTGTAGAGAACTAATCCGAAGAAGAAAAAAAATAATCAAAAATTATATATGAGCAACTGACTTCTAAAAGTTTCAAAATAGAATGCAAATTAATAATTATATGAAATCTAAACAATATGTTTAATATTAAGAATTGTTGATGAAACTTAATGATTCATATCAGTTGGTACACGTCGGCCGGAGTCGTGGGCTGTCAGATTTGGCTACTTTTGTAAAAAAAGAATAAAAAAGTAGTAGGACAATTCATCGTCAGGCTGTCAGTCAGTCTACTCCCACCTCATCCTCCATTGTTCCAAAGTTCTAATCTTTAAGCTATAAAAGGGGGAAAAAACACACAAACACAACAAGAAAATCTGAAATAGAGAATATACTGAATCTAAAATGGCTATTTCTGAAAAGCCCTCCAATTATGGCACACTTCCAACTTCCACCCCGCCACCACCCCCCACAGCTCATTCCGCCAGAAAACCCCCTCGTCCACCACCACCTGGTCCACTACCCCCACAACCACCCCGCCCCTCCACCTTCCTCTCAACAACCAGATCTAACACTGCCACGCGCCGTCCATGGCGCGTGTTCTTCGACTACACCCTCTTCTCCCTTCCCTACAACTCCTCTGAAGCCATGTCGCGCGTGAGGCGCAACCTCAACTACTTCCGCGTGAACTACGCCATGGTAATCCTCCTCATTATCTTCCTCAGCCTTATATACAACCCAATCTCCATGATCGTCTTCTTAGTTGTATCTATAGCTTGGTTGTATTACTTCAGTGAAGAACCCATTGTAATATTGGGGTCCCATTTAGACGATCGTCTAGTTTTGGTTGGTTTGGGTTTGGTTACTGTCATTGCCTTGGCGTTTACTCATGTGGGTCTCAACGTTTTGGTTGCTTTGACTATTGGGTTCTTGGTTTTGGGCCTGCACGGGTCGTTAAGGGGAACTGAGGATTTGTTCTTGGATGAGAATGAGGCTGCTGAAGGTGGCTTGCTTTCTGTTGTCAGTTGAGGAGGAACAAATCAGCCCTAGTTATAGATAAGTGCATTTTGCTGAAAGAAGAGATTTTGTTAATTATTCTTGGATTAATTACTTTGGGTGAAGTACTGGTTGCAAATTAAAAGTGTAACATGTGAAGGAACATTTCCAATTTTTGAAATATTGGATTTTTCTTGGAGGGGTCTGCCTATCAATAGGCAAAGGTGATTCTTTTTACCTCAACACCATGACTTCGGATTGTTCTTTGGTTTTGATCATGATACGAAAGTTTGGTTAGTTTTGTGCTAAATTTATGTGTTTATTAGGTTCTGTTAAGGTCAATTGTTACAATTATTTATTTCTTATCCTAAAGAAAAGGTTACATTTTATTCATTTATGTCAATATGTGGTTCCAAGTATGGTATTGTTGTTTGGATGAATAATATCAGCAAATGTGAATGTGAAAAGGCGTGATCTTTACTTTTACCCTCTTCTCAAGTTGTTATCCTGGCTCCTTGTTGTTTTCATGTTGCCATTGTTATCCATCTTTCCATCTGTTTGAATTTCTTACGCTTCTGTGTTACAGTGTACATAGTTATTTCCTAATATGATCTAGTAGCTTATCTCTGCCCTATCGGGGTAGGGTTAAGGTCTGCGTACACACTACCCTCCCCATACCCCACTTTGTGGGATTTTACTGGGTCGTTGTTGTTGTCGATCTAGTAGCTTAATGTAATGCCAATTGGCATGTGTCTGAAGAGCTAGGTGTATGATTTTGCTGTATAATGGCTGGATTGATTTGCCGTTACTATGTTTTTGATAATTTGCCCCTTAGCGCTCTTTGCCTTGCCCTTCTCCTTTCCCCTTCCTTGCCTGCATTATAATTAGTGTTCTTCTGTACCTATTAACACCTATCAGAATGGTTCCAATGCTGGAATTTAGCTACAACGGCTCATGCATGACCTTTGAAGGAGTAAAGTGGATTGCTCTTGAAACCTTTGTAGTGGATTTAGTATCCCCTGGAAATTGTAGATTGTGAATTTGCAACTGGTTTTCGGTGTTGTCCATGTTTATTCCACTCTAGTCAGGCTGCTATCCATATCTAAGGGCCAGTCCCCACAACAAAACATATCACTTCATGTGTGCCCATGTTCCGAAGAACCTCATAACAGCTGTCTAAATAATCCTGGGGATCCTCTGATGGTGCACCAGTAAATGTGGTAGTAAATAACTTGGTGAACCGATCCAACCTCCACAGAGCATCTGCGGACATGGCTGCTCCCTCAACTGCTGGGGCCACAATGCCCGACTGAACTACTCCGGCCGTCTGAGGGGCCGGAGTCTGACACTGAGTGGTAAACTTCTCTGTTGTGTGAATAGCAGGAGTCTGGGTCCCTCCCCCAGCCTGAGATCCAGATGGTGCAGTAGGAAGAAGACCGGCCTGAGCCACGCTCTCCATGAGTCCCACTAAGCGGACTAGAGCGTCCTGAAGTACTGGGGTGGCAATGAACCCCTATGGGACCTGAGTCGGTCTAACTGGGACTGTCGGAGTAGGAACCTCGCCGGCAAATTCTACCTGTGGGTCCTTGCATGTATCTGTGTGATCATGTATATAAAATCTGGTTGTCACGCAGTTAGCAACTTGAACTGGGAAAAGAAAGAATAAGCTACTCTTTCCTTTTAGATATCATAGACTTGACAGATCCTTATCAAAAAAATCATAGACCTGATAGCTCATAGCTGAAAATTCCAAGGCGTATGCAACAAACTAGGGGAATTTGTTGTTATGATAGCCTTTTCAAGTGTTCTTAAGCTTCTTTGTTTGTAACTTTATATTTAAGCTATTCACATTCAGGGAAAGCTGACCTGATCATTGTTGAGAAAGAAATCAAATTGTTTTGCTGTTTATGCAAATGTGGCCTTGCATATGCACGTCCCCTGTTCAAGGGAAGTATACATGACATATTCCTGTTTTTACGTGAACTTGTATCTGGTATATATTTGTTGTGTCAAGGAATATACTTAGTTTGCCGTCATATCGTACTTCTCGAATCTAAACGTTGTAGCATGTCAGTCAGACTCTGGAGACTGGGTTGGGTATCAAATATGTACTTACATCTTTGTGTCTAATTTTAGCACACATTTAGACCAGATGTTTTAGTAAATGAGTAAACATCTGAACCAGATAGAATCCTGTTTTAGTAATAAAAACTTGGAAGATCCAGAGTATGTTGAATTCCGATTGATCTTACACACAAACCGTTATGATATATGTAACTGAAGGTTGATATTCCTTTGTAAACTTGAAAACAAGTGCCATACTGTACAGGTTGCCAGGATAAGTTTCACCTAGCGAATGACTCTGGTTGTGGTTATTTATTCCAATTTTTCAATTTATTCCTGCTTGGGGTGATATGACTTGGAAAAAAGGAGTTAACTAAAGATGCAAGTGTGATCAACCCATGTAACAATATCTTGGATGAATTTTGCAGGGAGAGTCTTGCTCTACGGTGGTGCATCTGATTGGTTGTATTCGTGTTTTCGCTGATTTTTTTTCATATCCATCCATAAAAGATGGGATTGGCGACCTGAAAAATAAGACAAAATTAACTGCTAGAACAGGTTAAATATGCTGATACAACAACAACAGCAACAAAAACAACCACCGAGTAAAATCCCATAAGTGGGCTCTGGGAGGGTGGTGTCTATGCAGACCTTACCCTTAGCCCGAGGAAGTATAGAGGATGTTTTTGATAGACCCTCGGCTCAAGAATTAACTATGCTAGATAGTGTTTTTTTTTTAAAAACGAAAAAGGGTCATATATATTCCTTTACTATCAAATATTGTGGTAAGTTACTCTCCGATCAATCAAAATTGTCCCTGTCATCTTACTATTAAACATATTTGCCCCTTATTTGACGGAAGGGACACGTGGCAGCCTTTTAAATATTTTTAATACCCAACCAGTTGCCCATACTTGTTGTCCGGTATCCATAACCCTATACGTGACGCATCCCAAGACTTAATCAACTAAATCCTCGTCCCTTGAGAAGCTCCTTCCTCCATGACTCTCCGTGACTAGGTACTTCCAAATTTCTTACAAATTGAATCTTTTTGTTTCAGAATGTGGATTAAGAAATTGTTCTAATAGTTCATTGTTTATTGCCTTGATTTCCAAATCAGAAATCACAACAAAAAAAAAGGAAATTTTGTGGTGTTGGATGCTTGAAAGTCCAAAAATTGGTTTATTGTTTGGAGTTGCTCTTGAGTCAGAATTGTGCTAGCAACTGATTTAAAGAACCGGTTAAAAATAACTGAACTCCAACTGCTAGGTTCTTAAGTTATCCAAGTTGGAACCAAAATTGTTAGTGTTGAATTATTCTACTGAAGTAATTATCTGGGACTATTTTGTTGAACTATATCTTAGATTAACCACTAGTATTTAGCTCGGTTAAAGAAGATTTGCAAGTAAACGAGTTGTGGGGTTCCTTGGTGAATCGAATTTGAGGTTAAAAAAAATACAACTCTTCACTTTGTTGAAAAATTCGAGCAACTAAGCGTGAAAGATTCTGTCTATGATTGAAAATTCGAATTTGAAGGATTTGATAGTACTTTAGTTAGCAGTTGAGCATTATTTTGATTCTAATTTATGGTTGCTGTTGAGAATTGAGGTTGCAAATATCACTGCAAATTTGGAGTTTCTTGAACTTGAATTATGTAAATTGAAATTTTTTTTGAACATTGTTTCTTGAGACTTGAATCTTGGTGTTGTATGGGCTTAAATCAAAGAGATTAACTATTGCTCGTTGGAAGAATTTAGTGCTAAATTTAAGGACTACCAATATCAAGCACTTCCATATTTTGGAGGAAGGAGCTTTTCTTGCCAAGGAGATGAAATAGGACTTGGGATGGGTCGGGTTTAGGGTTATGGATATCGGGTATCTAGTATGGGTAATTGATTGGGTATTAAAAATGTTTTGAAGGCTGCCACGTGTCTCTTCCGTTAAAGAAGGACAAATATGTCTAATTGTAAGACGGTAGGAGCAATGTGGATGAATTAGTATAACGAAGGGTAACTTTAAACAATATATATGATGCTTTTTCCGTGAAAAGAAAAAAATGTAGTTTACTGTGTTAATTTCTTTCTTGGTGGATAGAGAATATAGGTAGCGTGTCTGCTCGTATCCCTGCGGTCTGGGTGTGTACTGAATACTTGGATACTATTAATGAATTTGTCCTACATTTGAAAATTTACAGGTCTAGTACAACTGAAAAAAAAGGAACTGCGCCCACTCTACCAAAATATGATATACGCTATTCAAATGTTTTAAATACAAGACCTAAAAAACACCTGTTAACACATGGTCTTCAATTAAAAACTAGTTGGCCTCTTAAGTACATTGTGGCCTATTTTGCCTTTATTATACCCCCTACTTCTATAAAGGAAAGGACTTTTCATCACTTTCTTTAGGCCTTTACAGAAAACTGCACGAGTCCATTGTCTACTTTAAAGACGATGCTTTGTATAGCTTTTTCACCACCACGGAAAAGATATTGAATGGCCTAAAGTAACTCGTTTGAATTTGACTTTGATAATATTAATGGATTTTTTTCCTATGCCTTCGAGAAAAAAGTAAAGGAGCTTGGGACATAGCATTGTTCCTTGTATAGTTTGTATAACCCAAGCTTGATCCTCCACTTAAAAAGGATAAACATAAGTAAAATAAATTTTTTAAAAATTACTAAAAGGAAAAACTTGATGTCTGTAGGAGGAACCTCAGAAAAAAGAAATTATATTGCGAGTATAAATTTCTGAAGATGCAACAAAACAAATCACTAGAGGAAAAACATCACATGATACACTGAAACTACCAAAAAAAGGGCATGCCCGATAAAATTATCTACTTGCTCCGGCAGAAGTCCTGTCATTATGCACTTTTTAACACCACTAACTCCTGGATGACTGAGATTTTTTCTTATTCGTGCCATGAAATTTTCTACCAGCCTCAACAGCTTCCCTGAAATTCAAATTTGCACCTCACAACAATGAGAAAAGTTTGGAAATACAAACTATTGCATTAGACAAAGGTTCTACGATAAAATGATGCTAGAGAAATATCATCTACAGTTACTTTAGGAAAAGAGCTTCAAGTTTCAACATGCATACCTGAAAGCAGTTGCGAGCTCCATATTTTCAGGGTCGAGCTGTACGCCCTCATAGAAAGCATTGGCTGCATCTTCAAATCTCTGACAAGGTAATATTAGAATATCAGAAAATATGGGTATATAAGTTCACAATATTTGACTCCAGGAGGACAAGGGCATGCCTGCAATAGCCGTAGAGCTGCCCCTTCCCGAAAACAAGCTTTTGCCCAATCTGGCCTAAATTGTCTGCAGGCCTTGGCATCACTTAAAGCATGTTCAGCTTGCCCCAAGCGAATCCAACAAAGACTTCTATTCGAAAACAGAACGCCATCAGTAGGATCAAAATCAATTGCCTGCAGATAATCAGCAGAACACAAGAGAGCCCCCCTTAAGTGATGCATACACACAATTTAATAATAACACTATCACCAGCATAACATTGTCAAAATCGAATCCATATACTTGCACCACGAAGAGGATAATTAAATCTCCCTTTCGCATGTGTTTTACAGGAGGCAGGGGAGGGGGGAATTCAAGAGGCATCCAATAAGCCTAACAAGTACCTGTGTATAAGCATCCACAGCCATAGTGTAATCCTTCCTCTTAAACGCCTCGTCTCCCCTCGCCTTCGCATCTGCAGCTTTCTTCTTTGCTTCAGGAGTCACCTGCAGATCAATTTTAATGCCAATGCAAGATATTTAGCACTATTCTGTAAACTGTTTCCCCAACAAAAGATGGTGTCCACGCTGAGATACTTCAAATGAAAGAGATGCATACAAGTAAAAACAAAGAGTATAAAATAATATTGATCCTCTTTCCAATTTGAAGTCAGCTGAAATGGGAGTCTGATACCACATCGCCGGTATGATTTCACCGACTATAAGAGAAACAATATGCATTTTGCAGCGCAAGGAAGTGTTTCACTGTGTCAAGTACCGTAAGCAAAATATGAACTGTTCCCACAACATTGCTCATTGGCACTTCTTGAAGACATTAATTCTCTTGTCCTCAGAAGCAGTATTATTATGTTTTTACTACATATATTTGCACTATGCAAATTTAATTTGTTGCCTACATCTTTCACGGATGTATTTGTCATATTCACGATGAGAGAATTTCCAATCTGTCTTCAAGAGTGTTTCACCAGAAGAAATGCAAGAACAGAAAATAACACATACATAAGGGGAAAATATGCTCACTTTGTTCCATTTTCACAAATGGTTTACTTTAGTTCCAGAACTACCCTTCACGATAAGCTTATTCACTTCTGTTAATGATCATTATGGTAAGGACAAAACTAGAAAAACATGTGAAAATATTCCATTCTCTTGACATTATACAAAAAAGCAAATACAAATAAATGTAACAGGAGGGAGTTGATACTTGTCAGGTACAATTTGATAACGGGATGACCAAAAATTCACACATATAAATAACAGTTACCACAATAACAGACCTCGGGTAAATCTTTCTTTGAAATAATAGTTTCTCTCTTGATTGGTTCCCTCCCAGCTTCTGTTCTTTCCTGCAATTATCACAGTGAAGACAAAGAAAAAGAAGCTGAAATTTGCATGAGAGAAGGAAAGGAAATACTCACAGAGCTATATCAATATTTGCAAGCAACTCCTACAGAAGACCAAGACCAGCTGCGATTTATCTTACAGAAGGACAAAATAAGTACCTGTTTTATCCTAGTTTCAGATATGATAGGCTCAGATTGCATAAACTTAATGAGTCCATCCACACTCCATTCTGGAACACTCTGAATCCGTGGTGTGACTGCGAACAAAGCTTCAACAGCCGGCCGACAGCCACGTGTAGCTGCAACTTGTATTGGCTTGTTACCATCCTATAGAGATAGCAAATATTATATTTTGGTATTCAATTAACAGTCCTTGTGGAAATTGCTAATTGATTTTTTTTCCAATGACTTGTCAAAAATTAACAAAATTCAAGATTAAAGCTCTGTGTTCACCCAGAAGAAAGTTCTGAATACCACGGAATCCATACGAATATATGTTAAATAATCCATACAAATATATGTTAAATAACCAGACAACAGGTCCCTAAATTTGATCAGAATGAATCACATATTACTAAGTTGAAGATACAGTAGACCAGGACAGAAAGAAGACTCCAGGCCCCTTCAAGTCACATCTGTTGTGGCATCTCACGTAATACACTAGCTTTTTCATTTATAGATGTCGATCTTCACCATAATGAATGACGAATCCAGAAGGCATGAGATAATTGAGCCTTCAGCAAAAGGTAAGCTGTAAAAAAGCTTCACAGACATTACAGTATGCAGTTTTTTACTAACTCAATCATACATATTTGAAAGGTGAAATGTTATGTTTTAATGGAGTTAAGAGATTGCTTTTCTACAACAACTTTTGTTATATATTTTATTTGCAAACTATTTATTTGAGGAACCCAGAATTAAAAAATTTACAATACAATTATGAAATCAAAATAGAATTATTTTTCTCAACATAACTATAAACCAGTGATCCATAACCCTAAGATTATTAGCTCTCGCTGTAGGTCCAGGTTTAAGACCATATTCTTCAACTTCAGTAATCCCTCGGAACAGATGAATAAGGTACACCAAGATTTTACAAGAGATCTGGATTCCCAGACCGAAATATTCATTTCAAATCTGAAAAAGAATTAGATGGCAGTAGACTAGAAAGTGATAATAAGGAATATAATTGACATGTGCTTGCAGGTAAACAGAACAAATGAAAAGAAACTACTTTTGTTTGGAGTCATCTTTGCAACAATTGAAAGAAGGATTCCTTAGAATTTCTTCCAAAAAACGTGAAAACAACAAAGAACATTATACTCTGTTAAATTTTCTTTTCAGTTACCTCATCAGCGGCATTAGGATCAGCTCCAGCTTGTAGTAAGCACTTAATAATTTCTACACTACCATTATGAGCAGCAATGAGCAAAGGGGTTGCTTCACCAGCCCTAACATTGACATCAGCTCCTGCCTGTAGAGTAGCACAAAACAAGTTAAGCCTTGAGTAGACAGATGGCACATTTAACCACGCAACATAGAAACTCCAAAGCAAAGGTAGTTGAGTTCTTGCTTTGGCTTATGCCTTGAAAAGTAAGAGGCACAAAATTCATAAACCTAGGCAGAGCCTCTCCTACACCTTAGAAACAAAGAAGGGAAAATTAAAAGAACATCATTAAAATAAATACGACGTGGGTGCGAGCCATTAAAAACTGCTGTGAGAAGCAGAGAAGCTCAAAACTTGATCCATACATACAGGGGACCAATTTTTCCCGAAAGGCAAAAGGGAAAGAAAGCAAAATAGAAACAAGATAATAAAGCTGAAAATGATGACCATCCACCGAACAGAAATGTTTAAATTGCCTATTTGATAAACCTGAAAACTGAAGCCTAACTTTAAGTCCCAAACAATTTTTTTACTGAACTTCATATTGTAATATTGTTTTTTTCTAATGGCTTGCATCGCCCGAGATATTGCGGTTAAAATGTGTTTTTTTGCTGGTAATAATTTTTTGTACAGCTGAAAAATCCCTGAGGAGCAGTGGCGCAAGGTTCGAAACTCGATGGATAATGAGCCCATTTCTCTACCTTCTTCATTCAATGCAGGTAATAATTTGATTCGACATGATTGAAGTTTTTGACCCAATAAAGAACAAAGAGGAAACTGAGGAGTATTTTTTCCTTCGGTTTGGACCCGGTTTGTCCATAGATTTTGGACCAAATATCAAAAACAGTATTTGCAGATTGTTTAAAATAATTGTTTGTTTATCAAATTGGCCCATTATTTAAACTCCAGACAATTTGAAGTTTGAAAATAGGTTTTAGGAGCTCTCAAGTAAAATCAGTTGTGTTTCATGTCAAAACACAACTTTTACTCTTCATTTTAGGGTCATCTCTATAGGCCTTGTTTTATCCTTTTAAGCATGTTTAACCTTCAATTTATACAAAAAATATTTAAAAAGATAATATAGCAGCATATATGACCAGGAGGTCACGTGTTCGAGCCGTGGAAATAGCCTCGTGCAGAAATGCTAAGCCTGCGTACGATAGACCCTTGTGGCCCGGCCCTTCCCCGGACCCGCGCATAGCGAGAGTTTAGTGCACTTGGCTGCCTTTAATATAGGGCATAAATGTTGAGAGTTTCAGGAAAGAACTCAAACTCTAAGCTGTAATAGAACCAAGTCTCACATATATGGTCAAAGCAGTTTCTTGTGGTTTGACCTAACACAAAATTTGAATGGTTTGATCTAACAAAATTTTGCATGGTTCCAACACATAGCAAAGAGCAGAATGATAATGCATCAAACAACAGCACATGTTTTCTGCAGCACAGCTTCTTGAGGATGCTCAATTGGGGATTCAGCAATTTGAAGTACATATAGTGAAACAGACAAAATATAATTTTATTGACCTTTACTAACAGTTCCACACAAGGCAATGAATTGGCTGCTACAGCTGATACCAAAGGACAGATATCTTCTTCTGTTTGAGCATTAACCTGCACAAAGTAACTTTTTAGGTCATATGAACAAATAGAAATTATACTTTTGAAAAGTGTATCTTCACCCCCCCCCCCTTCCGCAAACCCATCCTCAGCAGTCGAGATGAATGGATCAAGATGAAGAAAAAAGAAGCAGAACCCAGAAGGACTTGAGTTTTCCCACACATTATCACCTAAGTTGCTCAAACTCGGGTGCGGGTATCCGATACGGGGACGGATCCGAGTATCGGATTCAGCAAAATCTAAATTTTAAGATTCGGGGGTACGGATCCGGATATGGATACGGGTGCGGGGATTCGGCTAATACAAATTAGAGCTGTAAAAATATTGTAAATTTTGAGAGATATTCTGTGAAAAACTTACATGAATATTGTACAACACAATCTTTCACTCTCCAAGATGGACATTAGTCTTCCATTGTTCTAAATCTGTTTTATTTTTTATTTTAAGAAATCAAAATCTCAATTTTTCTCCCAAATTTGTCGCTCCGGTCAAAGTGTCGGAAGTCAATTGACCATATCCGGGACGTATCCCGGTATCGGTATCTGTCTCGTATCCGGACGGGGACGGCACCAAAACGAAGAGTCCGCGCAACTTATATTATCACCATGTGCTCCCTCTAACGAGTAGGAAATGCAAATCGGGGGTTGTATGCAATACACAAGGGAACTGAGAAAATTATCTTAAGTTAAACTTATGAAAGAAAAGTTTATCTTAAGTTGAACCAACCAATCAAAAGTTAATTATACTTCCTATGTTTCAATTTATGTAAACCTATTTCCTTTTAGTTCGTGCCAAAAAGAATGACCCCTTCCACTATTTGGAAACAATTTACCTTTATGCAATGATTTATAGCCACACAAAACATATGTGCTTCATTTTACACCACAAGTTCAAAAGTCTTCTCACTTTTCTTAAAACTCCGTGCCCAATCAAATGGGTTCACATAAATTGGAATATATTATATCTAAGCTAACTTCTTTAGTAGAAAAGTTTTTGTCATAACCCAAACATCAATATCAAACTAAGTGAAACTAAAAGCATGAAAGAAGATGGTGGAAGTCAATACCTATCAAAAACAGAAAAAGAAAGAGGGAAGGGGGTGAGAACAAAGAAGCCTGAGGAGGTTGGGAGCAGAAAATCTACACTGTTTGGCAAAGGGAAGAAAATAAGTAAAACAATAGGAGAAAGTAACAGCCCTACATCTATTAATTGGTCGTTTTCTGAACACATCAGTGCAAGAAAAAGTCGGTAAGAATTTGTTTGGTTGTGGAACCACCTCATCTAAAAGCTTAAGTTGTTAGAGAGAACACTTCTATCATTTATCGACACGCCTCCTCACCGCGTGTGGTCTGACTCTTTTTTTCTTTTCCTCTCTATCCTTTTTTTTAGGGGGGGGGGGGGGGGGGGGGTTGCGATAGGGGAGATGGTGATATCTGAAAAAAGGAATTCTCCCTGTTATAAATACTCTGATGAAGAGAAACCAACTACCTGGAAGCACATAAGTCATACAACTGTTTTCCACTTTGTCTAGAGAACTGTTACATAATAGCTGGTAATTTTAATTTGGAAAAGGAGGGGTTTAAGCAGGTATCGAAGCACTCACATTAGCATGATGTTCCAGCAAAACCTTAACAGCATCTTCCTGGGCAAGACCTGCAGCCCATATTAGTGGTGTTCCAGCACCACTTTGTGAATCAACATCTACACCCTTTGAGAGTAAGAATTTAACCACTTCAACATGTCCTGCAAACAAAGAATATGCACAATAAAATGTCACTCTAAGTAAAGAAGGATAAATAAATTGAAGAATGCATGAAGCTACGGACATCACAGTATGCAAGACACCACTATGGAAAATAATACAGCAACAAGGTGTGACATGTTGACTGATTTCTCTCAATGTTTAGCAGTAGAGAACAGAAAAGCTGACACTAAGATCTCGATTACAGATATCCATTAGAACATGATTTGATCCCTGACTCATGGCATGTTTGGCCAAGCTTCTCCAATTCTCAAAGCACTTCTTTTTTTTCAAAAAAAATGCTTTTTTCAAAGTTGATGTGTTTGGACAAGCTTTTGGAAGGAAAAAAAGTACTTGAGAAGCAAAAAAAAAGTAGTTTCTCTCCGAAAGCACTTTTCTGGAAAGTACTTTTGAGAAAAATACACTAAGAAGTAGTTTTTAAAAGCTTGGTCAAACACTAATTGCTACTCAGAAGTGTTTTGCAAATCAATTAGCCAAACACAAACTGCTTCTCACCAAAAGTACTTTTAAGAAAAACACTTTTGAAAAAAGCACTTCTCAAAATAAGCTGATTTTTGCAGCTTGGCCAAATAGGCTATCAGAGACTATGTGGCAACAAAGGAAAATAAAATATGCAAATGTATTTTCACGAGAATTTGCAAGCTTTTCGTTTACATGTACTTGTGTTCTTGATACCCCATTCAAATTCATACTACTTAGAAGAGAAGAGAAAAGGAATATGTGAAGATAAAGAGAAAGAAACATGGCAGAACAGATAAGCTGATAATGGATTTTAAGCAAATTACAGCAGAGATCCCCAGGCTATCAGCCTGCCTCCTTGTGAATTCTATAATAGTGAGTCCTCAGTTATGCATTTAATCTTGTTCTCCGGCCACGCATTCTCTCCTCGTGGGCCTCCTTTGTGAAGTCTTCATTAACTTTTGTGCATCATTTATTAATGACCCAAAAATTCAAATCAAACCGACATTTACACTTCTCGTAGTTTTCATAATTCATATAACAAAATCCAAGTATTAGCTTAAAAGACTTCCCTCATTTAGCATAAAGAAACAGCTATCTTCAACTGTCTTCGTATTCGTCATGTCCGGTAAAATGAACAAATTCGAATTCAAAATCGAGGGAGCAAATTAATACAACAGCACTATCCTCTATAATGAATACGGCTACTGAAATAGCTTGATCCACTTTCTCAGATTCCAGCTATTTAGAATTTTCATTTAGAGACAAGAAAGTTTTATCTAGGAGAAACATAATTGCACGAACATGCATCCTTTAGAATGAAGAGGAGCATATGGACTTTTTCCGGCCTGCAGAATTGGTCTTGCTTTCCTTCAGCTTGAGATTCTTTCTACCAATTATGATATTTTGAGATGAAGATGATTTATAATGTGTTTGTTATAAACACCACGATTAAACACTACGAAGTCTACTTATATGACCAACAACCCAAATTTTGTTTCTCATAGAGTTTAACTTAGATGGATCTTCTTCGAAATACACTTTCACCAGTAGAGAAGAAGAAACAAATGAGACACAGAAGTTTTGACTACATCCTAACAGCAACAACCCAAGTGGGGTCTGGGGAGGGTAGAGTGCACGCGGACCTTAACCCTACCCCGGAGAGTAGAGAGGTTGTTTCCGAAAGACCCTCGTCTCAAGAAGACGCAAAGAGACAATATATAAGTACCATCAATAGAACCTTAGGAATAATACCTTTTGACCGGTTCTTCCATTTTCTCCTCACAACAGACAGCAAAAAAAACAGAGGGCTTAGCCCTAAACATAAACAGATATATGTATATGTATATATATATACACACACACATCAGCTTGGAGTTCAACTGATTCTTCTTGTATAAGACAGCTGAAAATTTCGAAGCCAATGCATAACGCCATAGCTGATCTGCTCAAATAAGTATTGGATTCAAAAAAACAGAGTGTTGATTGCCTTATTTGGCGGGCATAGAACTTAGATCATTACCTTGTGGTTCCTAATTCAATTGGAGCAACCATGATGAAGGTATATGCTTGTGCATGCAAAATAGCAGGCTACCTGGGAAGGGTACAGATTTAACAAGGAAAGCCCCTCTAAAAAAATTCCTTTAGTAAAAGGGGCCGTAAATTACAGTCTCCCTTGTTACTTCGATTAGAACTCTTGTTCTGTTCAATTACCTGTTTGATAATCACTTATTCCATCACGAGAGACTCTGTACAGGAAAGAAAGCTCCTCTACACTTATTTCCTCAAGTAAGATGGGTCAGGGCACAACTTTGAACTTCAATCCTTTATTACTTCCAATAAAACTGAACTTCTATTCAATCAACTATCTGGTAATCACTTATTCAATAATGCAAATCACAATATAGAATCAAGTCTACACTAACCCTAGCATGTCGTTTGCTTTCTGGCTACTAACTTTTTCAGGTGTACTATCTCATTACATTCAAATCTTCTTCAATTGGTGTTAATACACAATGGGGAAATTTTTTGGGCAAGATCACTTTTAGCCCGTGGCCGAAACTATTTACGTCCGGCAACCGCAAAAGTGTATGAAATTTGTATATAACATACAAATATGTATATACACAAAAAATATACACTTTTCGGCTACTATTTTGAAAGCAGTTATACAGTGTCATTTTCCTGCAATTTTTCTAGCCTTCTGTTATGCTGAAGTTGCAACTTTACTCCCAATCTCAAGTCCTTTTCTACTTTTATGGCTGCCATGTTATTTGGAGTCTCGAAACATTTTTTTACTAGGAAAATTTCAGATTTAGACTGATAGCTATTTCTTACTTGCTGTTCTTCATTTTTTAATCACGGTAGTTGCCCGCCAAAATGTGCTCCTCTTCGACTAATCTAAGTACAGATGTCAAGTAAACCTGCCTACCAAGGGTTATGTAGATGGGTCACTCTGCTATTATTAAGTCATCAAATAATAATGTAAACTTTGTAAAAAGGAAATTTGGATATTCAATAATATGACACTACTCAATACAATTTTGTCTAAAAATCCAAAACAGCTTATGTCCCCAAAAGTTCCATCAATTAATATTAACAATCAAAATTTTAATTTATTGACTATTTTGTCAAAGATTTGATAATAAAAAATGAGGAACTCCATCAATAAAAAGGTTCACTACATCGGAGCCGCAAGGTTACAGTAATTACATGTATGTGAACCGAGGACTCTTTCCCTGACAGAGATAGAAGCTTCCATTACTTCTGTTAACGAAGAGGAAGAACCTACCCATTCCTGCAGCATGATGCAAAGCTGTTGCCCCCGAAGCGCTAGGTGTTGCAGGATCAGCACCTTGTTCTATGAGGTACTGGACAGTAGCAGTGTGTCCTTGACGAGCAGCATGAAGAACAGGAGTCTCACCTATGAAGAAACAACGCATTCAAAGCAATATACAGCAAATCACTCTCAGCACAGATCAATCAGCCAATCAATAAGAGCCTAAATTTCAAATAAGTTGAGATAAGTAACACGACATGCATTTGAGTCCGCCATTCCTACATTGATGAATAATTAGTCTTGCAAAGCACATTAAGGGTTTTCTAAAATTTGAGGCTCCCTAAATCTTAGGCTTGTCCTACACCAAGACCTAATGTAAATGTACAACTAAGCCCTGATAACAACGAATTGGTATCACCTATATGATCAGCTGCATATTTGAGTCCACCATTCCTATATTGATGAATAATTTGTCTCTCAAAGCAAACTATGGGTTTTCCAAATATGAGGTTCCCTAAATCTTAGGCTTGTCCTACCAAGACCTAATATAAATGTACAAATAAGTGTTAATCACAGCGAATTGGTATCACCTATATGGATCACTTTCTTCTATTGTTTTGTATTATATCCAAGTCCGTGTTGATTGTCAGAGATTTTAGATCTTTTGAGATAACTTCCCACCCTTGTAATTTTAGTTCTACCACGTCCCCTTTTAGCACCTTCAATCATCATAATATCGCACCTACAGAATGGTGCATTTTGAGGCCTGCATATGACACAGCCAAACCACTACCAAAGAGACCTTCTCATCTTATTATCGACGTGTACTACTTGCATAATTTCGTAATTTCTAATTTTGTTTAATCTTGTATGAGTGCACATCGATTTAACGTTGACATTTTAATGAAACGGCTTGTTGACAAATCGAGTGCATCATCAATTCGATATTCACTCTCATATAATATTCTCGGTCTCACAACAATTCTGTAGAAATTGCCTTTCATTTTATTAGGTATCTTCATATCTACTTTAATTACATGTGCTACGTCTTCGTCTATCATATCATTCTCTTGAAAGAATGAAAGACTAAACTTAAAGATTTTGAATTGTCTGCACTTCGGCACGATAGCATTGTCAAATATTTGGAGGAACAAAGAAAACATTTAATTTCAAATGGTGCAACTCCACCAAAATGCATTGATGCCAAGTAGATCCAGAAATGATGCACAACTTTTTCTTCTAACATATAAGAAAGCATCCAAACAGTGCTCTCTCAAATCAAAGTTGAACTAAATAAGAGGCTGCTTAAATTTTAAACTTCTCTTTTGCAATAAATTTTGGGCTCCTGAAATATGAAGCACGCTTATAACCAAACAGTGCCTAAGAAAACACATAGTCAGCAACATGAATACAGGGTAAATTTCACATGTGGTACCTGAACTAAGGTACCTAAATCCAAATTTTATAACCAGAAAATTCTACCTTTATATATATTAGGCCACACTCTTGGACGCATCTTAGGATGGAACTTTAAAGAGGCGACAAGATAAAAGCCATCAAGTTTTCAATTAGGTCTTGTACACATAATGATAACAAACTAATTAGTAGAAAATACCTTCTTCATCTTTTGTGTTGACATCAAGTTTCAACTCTTCTACCAAGAACTCGCAGAACTCAGTCTGGCCTTCTCTAGCAGCAAAAATCAATGCCCCTCTTTTATTAGCATCCTTCACATCCGCCACCGTCCCGGCCAACCCTTTCCCATTATCCAGTTGCTTTGCCAAATCTGTTTCCACAATCATCATTACCATATGTAGCAGAAACTGAAATCCAAAAATAACCTTGAAAACTCACTCTTGAAAAGCGCAATGTTCCCTGAGCAGGCAGCATTCAGTAACTTCATAACCTTTTCTCTAACTGCTCAAAAATATCAAAGATTTATTTTTAATGACATGCTCGCATTATTTGAAATTTTTCAAGAAAAACAAAAAGTAGAAGAATTAAAACCTGCAAGAGCATCAGCAGCATCAGGAGCCATAACTGAAGACAGGGAGAAAACTTTGGGCTTCGGCAGAAGCTTCTGGGGTTTATGTAGAACAAGGGTTTTGCTGTTTGAATTCGAGTCAACCCAATATACCTTTAGGGGTTTTACCCGTATATAGAAATTGTGTCGCATGAAAAACGCGGTAATGCGATTTGCAAAGAAATGCGATATTTAATGGTAAATGCGACTATAAGGGGAATTTATGGTACTCATTATTTTATTTTATTTTGGTCGTACTAAATTTACTTATTTACCACAAACCCTTTGTTATTTGCCCTTGACTTCAAGAAACCCTTTGTGGATTTCACATGTCAATAAGGTCTATATTTATTTCTTGGATGGTCCAAAAATTAAGATTTTTTAATATAATAGAAGGTAATTTGACCATTTTTTCCATTAATCAATCAGGTAAGTTTCTATTTGAAATAAGTTCAAATATATTAAACACCAAAAATTTACTTAAACCGACTAGCTAGCTCGTCCTACCAAAAATGACCAATCGTTAGTTAAAAGAGTATTAATAAACCATACTACAATCTCATATCTCCTGTTAATTCTTTCCACATCAATTGAATTCAGTTTATTGTATATTCTCCCTTCATTCATTATTTATGCTTTCCTTAAATGCATGTCTACGTTACTTTACTACTATTAATAGCAAATTTTTGTCGTCCTCACAGAAACATTTAGGGAATATGCAGAGCCAATTCTATGAGGCTTTTTTTATTTTTAGACAAGTGGCCTTTTTGGGTCCCAGTTGCAAACACTCCTTTACATTCTTGGGGAAACTTTCTTGGGAAAAAAACGTGAGTAAACCAATAATATAATAATATTTACATACTCTTAGCAGGTAAATGCAATTAATATTTTATGACAGATTAAGAGTGTTATACAGTAAAACAAATTGCTATTTATAATTTTACTACTACACTACATATAAGCAATGATAAAAAAGTTTTGTCGTCCTTACATCTTTGTGGGTAATAAAACAAAATTATTTATTGGTAATGTGCAGTTCTACACGCGGTTGTTGCTATTGCCTTTAGAATTCTCACATGGGCCTTTGTTATTGGTCTATATTTTTATTTGTGAATCTTTTTTTCTCTTTATTAAATTATTTTTTTCGATGATCAAGTTATATAAACTTTAACGAATATTTAAAAATAATAATTATTATATTGAAAGAAGAATTGTAGTTTATGGTATTTTCTATATAATTTTTGAATATTTAAATTTTAATTCTAAAATATTAAATTAATCAAACCTAATTTAACTACAAAGTTTAATCAAATTACCTTTCAAATTATGAAATATGATAATTATTTTGGGACGGAGAGGGTATATTATTTGTCCTTATACGTTTTGGTAAAATTTAGGTAATTTTGGAGCCAAATTTTCTTTTATAACTGAAGCATTTATTAGGTCTTACTATATCTTTTATCCTTAAACCTCCAATATTTTTGCTTCTATAGTGAGATCATATATGCTTATAAAAATTTGTGGTAGCATTATTTTCAGGTATAGTTTTAAAATATTTTATTTAATTAATTTACTTTAATTATTTTTATTAAATTTCTTGTAATATCATTAGGTTAAATTGTGTAAAGACTCTAAACTAAAGTTATAAATATCGTAGTATCAAAGTTGGAGTTATTGAAGATTTAGTTGTGTTAGATAATTCTAGAAGATGAAAAACGAGTAAAAATAAAATATATTTAATACGAGTAAAAATAAAATACATTATTAAAATCTTAAATGAGTTCAAGATAAGCACAAAATGAGTTTGAAGCAGGGACGGGGTTGGAGTGCTAGTTGTGTTCGATCAAATTCGGTAGCTTTGATTCAAACTCTATTCTTATCTTAAAAATTCATTGAGTATGTACAGAACCAAATAACTTTTTTTTTTGGTTAAAAGAACTAAATAACTTAAAAGATTAGAATTCAGAACGTAATCATAAAGTCCAAATCCTTACTTTGCATTTGATTTAAAAGAAATAATTTCGTCAATAGTAAAAGCTAAAATGTTAAAGAAGTGAAATGAACTTTGCTTTTATATATTGGAAATCTATTTATTTGACATTTTAATTATTATACGAGTTATTTTATGTGTTTTAAAAATATTTATCTCTTCTACCACTAATTTTTTGATGCACCTTACTTCATGTTCTTTTTAGAGATTGTCAAAATCTACCTCTTTATAGTTTTATTTTAAAAAAAGGTATTGGTAAAAATATTTAAAATTTGAAATTCTTTTATACTATAGTTATTCTTTACGAAAAACGTATCACGACTATGAGAAGATTTTTTCTTTGCATGAACAAGTCATGTTTTTCTTTTAATAAATTTTATGTTAAATCAATTTGTTTCTTCTATAAAAGAGGTTTGTACAAATATTTTGGGGATGAAGTAAAGGAAAAAAAGAGGTTAAAACTATTTAGAATTTTGGTAATTGTATGAGGTTATATTTTATTCCCGTTGAACCAAGTACAGTTCTCATGTAACTAGTTGTTTTCCTAATTGTTAATTTTTGAATTGAATAGAAATCTTTTATGCATAATATATCCTACAATTTTGAAATATTCACGGTGTATTCAAATATTGAAAATAAAATTTATTGACAATGTTGAAAATAAAGATAGTGATATCAATTAAGATAGAATTATCTTTAAAATCTCTTATTTGGTTAATTAAAAATTAATATCTTAAGCATAAACTATATATGAAGTACTAATTTATTCTTGAGATTCCTTTGACTCTTCTGAAATTAAGCTTAAATCACCACATTTAATTAGAAAAACTCTTGCTACATGAAATTATGAATGAAATTAGAACTTAATAAATATAAAAAAGAAATCTATTTTTGTCGATAACTAAAGAAATTTTATGCTCACAAGCTCAAAAAAAGTTAATAATTTTTCTTTTGTGATTGTCGCCAAGTTGTAATTATTTTACATACTTTAAAATATATTATTTTATAGAATACCGAATCACTTGTATTCTTTAATTTGCTATTTCTAACTCTCCGATCAAACTTCTTTCTTCCTAAATAACTTTTCCTTTAAAAATTATAAAATTATGTGACAACCCAAAGATTTTGTCGTCCTCGCATTCAAGTTTTCAAAACTATTGTCCTTAAAGTTGCCATATTTTACTTTATCAATTTTGTGGGTGTTGAGATAATGATACTACTTTTAAGTCATGTTTGTATGATTTTATGGGTTTCTTATAAGAAATAGTACACTTATCTTTCTTCTATTCTTTCTCACACTACATTAACTTTTTATTACAACATATGGCCGCAGAAATTTCGTAAATAAAACTAAATTTTTGGGCTTTCTTAAGTCTTTAAATGAAGTCACGGTTGCGTCTTAACCAAAATGTTTGGTTTTATAATTATAATTGTTGAAGTACTATAGGTTACATGTACTTTTTACTTTTAATAATTCAAGAAAAACATGTAAGCATCCAACTCCTATTCATCAGTCTTCATAATTTTATCGCTATATTAACATAAATGTATCCTTTAAAAGTGAAAAACTTCAAATATTAACAAGGGGAGTAAAACATACTAAGCCTAATATCTTTAAACTCTATTTTGGTGTGGACATTTATAATTTTATTTTTCGGTTAAGAAAATTGTAGGAACTTAAGTATGTCATTTCCAGGGGTATCAACAAAGGTGTGTCTCCTTGATCTTCTTTGCCTAACTTCAATTTGATTTTTGTTTTGTTTCTTTTAAACTTATTCTTAAAGGGAAAAAAATCTTGGTCAAGTTTTTTGGTCTTTTAAATAGTTTTTGATTTTGTATAGAATATTTTGGTTAGTTTTTTTTCCTCAAAACATAACTTTGTGTTTTCTTTTTTTTCAGAGATCATTCCGATTTAATTTTTAGAAATCAAAATTGAACTTTTTAAAGAAAAATATATTTTAAATTTGAATGGCCTTATATATATATATATATAGGACAACTTATGCTCTAGAAATTATGAGAAGATCTTTTTACAAATATATATAATTTTTATCATTATTATTAGTTTTTGAATTTTTTGGAGTTTAAACTAAAACGGACACATTTGTCTATCCTACAATATGTAGCAAAGGAACAAATATCCAAAAGCAAGGATCTATGCAACATCAACAAGATATTTTGGTCATAAATATACGGGGTAGTGTTACCTTTAAATAAAAATACGAACCCTCCAAATTTATATTGATTATATCCGCCCACGTTAATCTTACCTCTAAATATAATAAATAGAACCTTGCATTGTAAAGGTAGCAATCAGCAAACTAAAGCCATCTGAGTTCAAACATAAGGGAATTAGATTTGCTTCTTTGTTGTGTTGATACGAGTTCTAAGCAAATCTCTTAAATAACACATGAAAAATATAATGCAAATTTTTTTTTTAATGATATACATTATTTTTCGGTTTTGAATTTGGGCTCGGGCTCAGCACGGGTTTACTGCGACTAGTTCGCTTATATAAGTGCCAATCTTTCTACAACATTTATATAGGAACGTAGTTAATACCCTTTCCTATAACACAAAATATCAATAAAACACTATTATTGTGGTGAATTTGACTGTCTACCGTTATTTAACTCAATAGACTCGATCGGAATTTTTCACTAGCTAGCAATTTCTTTAGTACGTCAAGGACTAACAAGTGAAAATCTTGAAAGATAATGTTCCTATGTTTTACATTATTCCAATTAGCGTATGAATCTCAGATCTTAAAAAAATCTTAATTATATGGGACTATCATTAGCTTGGATATCCAACAGTAGACAAGTGTTACTATAGGAACGGTAAGCGGGGCGGGGCGGGTTCCTTAACCCGCAAAATTTCAACTCGCCCCGCATAGTACTTTACTCACGTTCATCCGCCTCGCATTCCACCCGCGTTCGTCCGCCCCGCCCCCAAAATTATCATTATTTTAAAATTTGTCTTATTTTTATGTTTATTCATTTTTTTTCCTTTCAATTATATTCATATATTGTTAATTTGTGGATTTGGACGCAGAATCTCATTCTCAATTAGAGATTCTATTGATGACTCCTAGAAGCTTCGCATGAGCTCAGGGAGAAAGGAACTCAATTCTCAGAAAATGAGAGAATGAAATTGAATTAAATCTGATATCCCAAAAAGGATGTATATACATACGTGGATGTAGCTCTACACTAACTAACATCCTCCACTAACTAACTTCAACTACTTAACAACTAAGCTATTGTGCTAACTAACTAATAATAAGATGAAATGATTAAATACAACATAGTTATCTGAATACCCCCCCCCCCCTCAAGTTGGAGGTGAAGCTTTCACATCCAACTTGTTCAGAATCGTAGAATGCTTGACACTAGTAAGAGGTTAGTGATAACATATGCTAAATGAGCACCAGTATCAACATGATGGAGAGAAATCATCTTTTCTTGGAGCTTGTCTTACACAAAATGGCAATCGACCTCGATATGCTTGGTTCGTTCATGGAAAACGGGATTACGAGCTATGTGTATGGCATATTGGTTGTCACCAAACACTGGGACTGATTTAGGATAAGGAATAGTGAGCTCATCAAATAGTCTGCACAACCAAGTTAGCTTTCGAGCAACCTTTCTCAAGGACTTAGACTCTGCTTCTGTTGAGGATAAAGACAGTGTTTCCTGTTTCTTAAACTTCCAACAGATTGGACTATTGCCTAGTAGCAGTATGTACCTGGTGACTGACCTCCTAAAGTCTGGGCAAGCAGCCCACTCTGAATCACGATAACCCTTCAATCCACAATCAGAATCATTAGATAGAAAAATTCATATAGTTGGATCATTCTTCAGATACCTAAGCAAATGGAAAGCTGCTTTCAAATGTGGCTCCCTAGGGTCTTGCATGAACTGGCTAAAATGTTGTACACTGAAGGCTATGTCCAGTCTAGTATTGGTGAGGAAATTCAATTTTCCACCAATTTCCTATAGTAGGTAAGATCAGTAAATGTTGTTCTTCTTTGGCTCTCAACTTTTCATTTGGATCAAGGGGAGCAGAGAGGTTGCTGTAAGAAAGACAATCATATTCTTTGAGTAAGTCTAATGCAAACTTCCTTTGAGATATTATCACACCATCACTTGTGTAAAGAACATCCAAACCAAGAAAGTAATGCAACTTCCCCATGTCTTTTATCTTAAATTGATCATGTAAGAAGTACTTGAGCTGAGTAATTTTTGAAAGGTTTGTTCCAGTGATGATAACATCATCTACATATACAGCTATATAAATGGTAGAATACTCTGTTTTCTTGTAAAAGAGTGAATAGTTATTGAGGGAGTATGCATAGCCCTTTGAACAAAGAGCCTCAGTCAACTTGGAGTACCATTGTCTGTCTGTTTGTTTGAGGTCATATAACGACTTGTTCAACTTGCAGACTAAACATTGAGAGTTGATCTCTAGCCCTGGTGGCACGGGCATAAAAGAAAACAGACTCCACAACCATCTGATTTGAAGGTCTCATTTCTCGTTGCTTCTCGTCCTGAATGATTAAGGAAAAAGCTTGTGCTATCGAATGAAGGGGATTCATCATGAGGATGCTACATCTCACTGTTGTGCAAACCTCATTAAGCCCCGTGAGAAACTGAATTAGTCTCCTTTCCTGCTCAGCCTTGTGCATACTTTCCTTAGCACCACAGGTACACATGCAACCGCACTGTATTTTTACACTCAAAGTACTTAACTCTTCCCAGAGTTTCTTCAATTGAGTGTAGTAATCAGTGATGTCTAGAACTCCCTGAGAGAGGTAATTGATTTCCTTTTGAATTTGATACAATATCGCACCATTAGTTAGCTCATATCGATCTTCCAACTCCTTCCATAGTTCAACAGCATCAGTGCATATTCCACACTATCTGCTATCTCCTTTGAGAGTGAATTCAAAATCCACGAGGTCACCATATCATCACACCGCTCCTATTGCCAAAATTTTGGAGATTGAGGATCAAGAGGCTTACATTCTCCGCTAATAAAACCAGTTTTGTTTTTAACAAAAAGACTACGCAAGACTGCACGTCTCGAAGACCTATACCTGATCCTACTAAAGGCCACACTAACTAGCATAGCTCCAGGATTGTCCGATGGGTGCAAGTAAAGAGGATCGTTGGGATCCAACATAGAATTGACAACAACTTTGACATTTGTGGTAGTATCAGTTGCATCGGTTTGATCGACAACAACCATATTGAACTTCGAAGAGATATAGATTAGAAAATAAGAGTAGAATTTGGGAAAATAAAATTGAAGATATGATGAAGTTCACACGGTACAGATCGATCAAGAACTAGGGCAGATCGATGAACTCTACTCAGATTACTTGAGTTATGAGATGTTAGGAATGATTGAATTTGAAGTTCCTAAGCTCTGATACCATGTTAATTTGTGGATTGGGACGCATAATCTCATTCTCAATTAGAGACTCCATTGATGAGTTCCTAGAAGCTTCGCATGAGCTCAGGGAGAAAGGAACTCAATTCTCAAAAAATGAGAGAATGAAATTGAATAAAATCTGATATCCCAATGGGGATGTATATACACACGTGGATGTAGCTCTCCATTAACTAACCTCCTCCACTAACTAACTTCAACTACTTGACAACTAAGCTACAACTAAGCTACTATTAACTAACTAACTAACTAACTAATAATGAAATGAAATGATTAAATACAACATAGTCATCTCAAAATATATATGACATGTCAATCTAAATCTTTCCCGTTTAACGGTAAGCAATTAAGTAGATAAGCATACATAAGCTAAACACTAAAAGTGAACATTAATAACAATACGCAGAATACATAACTGGACCCTTAAACTTGGCTTTTTTTGTCACTTAGACACCTAAACATAGGGTTGTTCCTATCAGACCCTTCAACTAAATCACGTCCGTGCCAATTAGACACTTTGTGCTTTTGTAGTGACATGATTGAGTGTGTGGGGATCGAAGGACGCGTGAACATGAGAAAAAAGTTATCGATTATTATTATATTATTATTATATTCTAATATATTATTTCCATTAAGGCTAACTTTTACCCTACATTCTATTTCTCTTCTTTTTTACGTGAACCCATTATTTTTCCTTTTAATTTTTTTAAAAGAAAGTTTAATGTACATGGATTTGACTATTCTCATTTGGCATGCTTGTTATCTTTACACGACACTTGTAAGCTATACCAACTTAGACGAGGAATAGAAAGAATAACGTGATATTTCAGTGAAATCAAAATAAGAAGAAGTGGGATGAAATTGAACGGAGGAAATTTTCACCGGGCTTTTTAGGGTACTAAGTCGCCAGAGCCGACGGTCAGGTTTTCCATTTCTGAAAATGAATTTCAATTTGTTTTGGTGGTTAATTCTATAAGGTGGAATATTTTAAGGTGTTAGAGGCAACTGTAGTACACGCGTTTAATTTTTATAAAACTTTTTCTCAGATGGTCTACAAAGTGTCTAATTGGCACAGAAGTGGTTTAGTTGAAGGGCCTGATAGGAACAACTCTATGTTTAAGTGTCCAAGTGATAAAAAAAAGCCAAATTTAAGGGTCCAATTATGTATTCTGCCATAACAATATCTTTTGATATTTGGGTTTTATTTTTTGCTTTATAATCCACTTAAGTATTTGTAAATTAAAGTTGGATTTTGTTACTATTTACCAGAAAGATAAGCCCAAATTTTTTTTGAAAGTTTTCACCGAAATCGGAATCTAAATCCAAATAACAGATTAAACCAAATTAAATTCTTATAATGTATTAATTGGTGTGAAGCTAAGAGCCCGTTTGGATTAGCTGATTGTAAATAGCTGATAAGCTTAAAGTGCTGAAAAGTATTTTTAAGTGTTGAAACTGATGATTTTTTGAATAAACATTTACGTGTTTGGATAGACGTGCTGAAACTGATAATAAGCAGTTGATGTGTTTGGTAGAAATTTTTTGATAAGCTGTTATTTTATTAAAATGACTAAAATACTCTTACAAACTTTACAAAAGATTGTAAATTAAAAAGTTACTTTGTCAAAAAAATGATGAACAACGAATATGGAATGAAGAGTAAGTTAGAAAATTTATATAGGGAAATGTTTTTTCTGAATTAAAAATATTACTATTAAGAATAAACTAGTAAAACCCTTGGTAGAACTAAAAGTACTTATAAGCTGAAAGACCATAAGTTTGGGGTGACTAACTTATGACTTACGGCTGATTTTGTCTTATAAGTAATTGATTATAAGCATTTTGAATATTTATCAAACGTATGGATAAACCAAAAAATACTTATAAGCTAATTTGACCAGCTTATAAGCTTAGCCAAACACCATCTAAGTCTAAGTTTAGGTGATAGAACAATCAAAACTTAATATGATTTGATTTCTATACAAAGAATTTGAATTTTCTGCATTCTATCACTGATAGAGAGCTTCAGGCTTGTGTCTTTAGAGGTAGAGCCAAGAGGGGAACAACAAAGGCTGAAGAGGATTAACACAAATTCACAGACCCGCACCCGCACCGCATATTTAAAAAAATTAATTTTGACCTGCCAGCACCGCATTTGTCTAAACATGCCATCCCTAAGTGTTAAATAGGAAGATGCTCAAAAAAAGGATTCTAGTCAACTATTATCAAACGTCGTTAGTCAATATTAGTCAATCACGATTCTAAGATGGAGGACTTTTTGGTCCACCTTTTGTCACGCCTCTTTTTTTACCGATAAGGATGGATTAGGGAGTTTTTCCAATTAAAGTGACATAATCACTATCCGAATTTTTTATGGTGTTCCGGGACACCATTTATTTTAATATCCCAAATCGAGGAATTTTTTTTACTCTATTTAAATTGTCTGCGAACCAGAAATTTGGGTAAGGAATTCTGTTAACCCGGGAGAAGGTGTTAGGCATTCCCGAGTTCCGTGGTTCTAGCACGGTCGCTTAGTAATTAAACTTTGGCTAAATTGTTGCGTACGTATACTCGTTTTATTTAGTGCGCTAAAAATTATGTCACGCGTACATGTACATAATTAATAGCCCTTAATTAAAATTATTTGGCCAAAGTCACGCGAACGTGTGCCTTAATTTTATTTTGAAAATCGGCGCTTAAATCGTGTTACGTGTACGCGTACACAATTTGTTACGCTTAATTATTTAAGAAAAACTAGGCAAAAGTTGCGCACGCGTAACTGATTTTATTTGAAAATTTGCGCTTAAATCATGTCACGCGTACGTGTACACAATTTGTCACCCATAATTATTTAAGAAAAAAAGCCAAAGTTGCACAAACACATACTTAGGTCTTAACTCCTGAACCCATAATTGTCACGCAAAAGAAGTAATGGACAAAGGCCGGCTAACAATTTCCAATCCCAATAATATTCACTGACCAAAACGAGAAAAGAAAAAGCTAACAAATATTTTGTGACTAACTATAGCTATAGATATCAAAAGTCTATATTCATTTTTCAAGACAAAAAATTAATCGAAAACTCCAGCATGTCATGTTTGTTTATTGTGCACTATATTCCCCTATCTTGCTATAGCATGTGTATGGGAAAGAGATTTGCAATTGCAATTATAGCAAGACTTAACTGCTCAATGTTTATTATGTACAGAAAGACAATGATATTCACATATATTTTTTACTTTCTTATTCTTCAGCTAGCTTCAAAGTTGAGAAGTTGCTCTATCCAAGAAGATTAAACCCCACCATATGCAAACAATAATCAGCACAACAAAACTGAGAAAACCAAATACTAGTACGACACATACCAAAATAGAGGAATGAAACAATAATTCAGACGATCAACCAAAACAGAACACGGACTGATTAACGAGGCTATCGAAACAAAAAAAAATAACATGACCTTGAGTGAAAACAGTTGAGAAACAAAAATAAACCTCAAATAAAATCTGAAATTCAATTATTTGACAGCTTCGAAGTCAGATCTGAAACAGCGTCGGCGTATGAACATGAACGAGGACCTGACCGGAAGAACACTCTAACAAGATACCTCGAACTGGCGACCTCGACCGGAGCTTTCGAACAGGTGAAAACAACAGCTGTTGAAGATGGTTTTGAGGTGATTTTCATGAGAGTTTGTGAATGAAACTCCGCAACTCCATGAGTTGTTGTTACACGAGTTTCACGACTGGTTTGAGGATGGATTCGTGATAGAGATGAGGTGTGGGTGAATACGAAGGGTCTTCAGTGGAGGAGGTCGTTGGCGTGTGGTTGTTCTGAGCGAGGAGGTCATGTGGTGAAGAAAGGGGGAGTGGCTGGCGGGCTGGTGCGACGACTGTTTTCGCTACTGTCTCCGGCGGCTGGGGTGGTTGTGCGACGGAGGGATTCTTGGGTGTGAAAGAGGTTGCGGCTGTGGTGGTGCTGTGGTGGTCCGGCGGGTGGAGGGGAGGGAGGAGATCCGGCGGCTGCTTGTTTGATGAGGGAGACGGTTATCCCTCCCTAGGTTAGAGAAGATAGGTTTTTTATTTATTTATTGGTTGTCTCCCTATTTTTCAAAAATGGCAAGGTCTTTATAAGATTAGGGTGCTTAGGGTTTTTGATGTGTAGAGAGAGTATTGGGTTTGTGATTTTAGGCCCTGAAATTGGACCAATTTTAACATGAGACAAATTTGTTCTTTAAAAAATGGTCATGTTACTACTAATTGAATTTATTTTGCTAAAGACTAATTAGCATTTTTATCTAACTAATTAGGCTAATTGATTAATGCTAATGTATATTTTTTATGACTTTTATATATTAATCTATCAATTAAGAGTAATTAATCTCTAAAAGTAAAATTAAACCTAAGATGACATGCAATGAAAAATATGACTATTTTTATGATTTTAAAATATTAAACCTATATGAAATGCACTAAATTAAAAAAAATTCTAAATTCATTAAAATTATTTTTTGATTATTTTTAAAAATAATTTTTATGCGGAGCAAAAATTAGGTGTTCACACCTTTGATGATGACCACATCGTTCATTGAAGAGTAGATTGACATGGATCCTAATGACATGATTGATGATTCATAGTTCACAACTAGCTTCTTGCTGGTGAGCAAGAATTCAGTGCTTCTCATTAGTAAAAGCAGCACTTTGACTTCATATAATAGTAGCCAGTTAAAACCCATATGATATATATTTACATACATAAGTGCTCTAAAAATTTAGAGCTTCCATCATGGCCCTGATCTTAGTCCCCAAAACAAGATGTTCAAAAGTCAACAGAAAAAACTAAAATTGTTTGAAATATATATTGGGAAGCAAAAACCAATTTTTTGTGGGAATTAATCCAAAAGCTGCTAGAAAAAATAATAATCTTCAAACCAATGAAGCCTACTTCACTCCTTGCCTTGATACACAAACCAGAAAGGATGCCATTAACTCAAGACACAAAGAATAAAATTTCTCGTTCTTGAAATTAGACACATGACCTGCAGGTTAATTTTGACTATGTTTTCTACTAATTTTAATATAGTCCAATGATCTCCAACCCTTCAATAAGACTGCTTGACAGAACAAGCCACTGCCTGTGCCCAATGCCTCAACTTTGTCTTAACTTGTTGAGGATCATCACCTGCACATAATATCATTATCACCAACATTATCAGAATATTACCAATATGCTAGCTAATATATAGCTGTAATATCTTTGGAAATTACTTTGATAAAAGTTATTGCATCATTAATTAATTATCGTTTGTTCTATCTGGACTACATCAGAATCATAACCTTTTCATTTTATTTTGACTTTTACATTTGACTTTCTTAGCCTACATAAGAAGCGCATAACCCAGACATTCTTTAATTATTGTGTGTGTACTCTTAAATATTTCTCACTATATTTTAAAAGGCAATAGAAGCCTAATTACCTGGGCTACAAATCTTCCAAGCATCAGCAGGATCACTCCTAGGACTTCCAAACGACGAGGATCTACCTCCAAGTCCAAGAGAAGTTGATGAACCTGGAGAGGATAAGGAACCTTTATTGCTATCTGCATTGGTGTTGAATACCTTTCGTCATAAAATTATAACATGTATAGAGAAATTATATTGCGTTTTTACAAATACATGTATATTACACCATTAATGGAGTTTCTGGTCTCGCCATTGGTTACCTGGTGAAGATATAGGGCTCGTCGAGTATTGGCGGTTCACAGCAAAATAAAGATCTAGCGCGGGCAACGTGCTACAGAGCCTCTGGCCTTCTTCTTCGTTAAATCCAAACCCTAATTCTATGCAACCTTTGAGTTCGTTGAGATCCTCGTCGGTTACATCGTCACGATCTTGAATCCCAATTATATTCTTTTTCCTCTCTTGATGGAGAAACTGACGACGTCGTTTCTCCCATGCAATGTCACGTGGAATCTCGCACATGGAAAGTTGCTTCGATAACCTCTTATTAGGGTTCCTCCAAAAGGGTGGTGCCTCTTCTAAACGTTGTAACTCGTCGCATTCTGATAATTCACTCGAAGACGACGATGACAAATGTTTCTCCTGGTCCAATTGAGTAGTATTAACCTCCCCCATTTGAATAGTCAGATCAAGATATTCGACTTTTCACATACAGGGAAAGTTAATCCTTAATAAAAACAATATAACAATGATAATACAAATTGTAAAATTAGTTAAAATAATCAGACTTCTAGTAAAAGGTGATGGAATCAAAAATAGGCTGCCATGGCGGGGCTAGAAAACGACCGCCTTGGCTAGCCGTTAAAAATGTGTGGGGGTGAACAAGATAAATTATAAAGGCCGATAGGTTATGGCTTTAATTTCTTTAAGGAAATGGAAATATTGACATGCACTAAGGTTTAGGAAGAGTTTAATGTGGGAATTATAAGGGACATTATTTGCGGCCTTTCCCCCTTTAATTTGCAATTTGCAACTCTCCATTCATTTGTAACGGCTAACGGTATTCAAGAGAAACTTGCTTCTTCCATTTCTTGGATTAAATGACTCGTTAGTCATTAATTACGCGTTTAAGAAGATTCTTTTAATATGTTTTTTTATTTATATGAAAGAGATAAAGTACTCAAATTAACGCGTAATATTTGGCATGTTCCATTTGGATTAAATTCAAGTGTTTCTTTTAATAAGTTCGTTTATTTATCGAAATTAATATTGCTCGACGACTGTGTATAAACCTAAAAGAGCACTGCAACTTAAATTAAATACTCCAGTAATTAGAGTCATTTACCTTAATATACATGGTTAGTTAATATCAATAGCTTATTTGAATCATAAATAACCTTCCGTACGTCTTCCAAACAAAATAAGCCATCTTTATTTTTAGTGCTTGGGATTAATTTAATTTGTAGTAAAATTTATAAAAGATAAGTAAGAAACACTTAAAAAACGAGTAAGGAAAAGCTGGAAAATTGATTGCTATTTAAACGGTGCAAGCAATCCAAATGTCATTTTGCGAGTCCAGATGCTTTAAATAACCGAAATCTCCAATTCCAGAAGTTTCATCATCAGTGTAGACATTAAAAATTTGTCAAATTAATGCATAAATAAATTAGGATTACGACAGCCCATTAGGTTTATTTGGTGGCTACTCCACCTAAACCCTAACTCATGTATATAAATAAGGCTATATATGTCCTTCAAAAATTAGCAATTCCATAAACTTTTCTGAATATGCTCAAAGAGATCAAATATATGATCTCCGAAATTTCATAAAACTCTTGAAATATTCATTAAAAGATTAAAGACATGTCAAATAATATGTCTTGCTCAAAGTTCTAGCAATATTCAAGATAATGGAGTGCTGCTAAATGCTTCTTGATCATCAAATACATCAACGAGATGCATATCATCCTGCATTCGAGAAACACCATGCTAAGACCCTCGAATTACATATAACAAATCAGAGGCAAAATAAGGGATAAACAGAGTTATAATCCACAATATTTATCAATAAAGATTTTTTTTGTTATAGTTGTTTGTGACTGCAATTTTATTTTTCCGCACCAATTTATTGCAAAAAATCAGATAAGAATCCTATCGATTATTTTATATATGACAAACGGAGAAGTCGCCATATTAAATCCTATCGATTGGGTTTAATATGTTAACTAATTTAGATGATGTGAGCAAGTTTGCATGTAATAGAGTAAGAGCGACCGTTCAGCTCGCGATCTATAGTTGATATAATTCAAGGATAACATAAATATTTAATTATTAATAATTAAACTCTGGAAAAATACAAAAATATAGTAGGGCAGTACTTTGTAGATTATGACTAAGGTTCCTCAATTGATCTCTTCAATAAATAATTATAATATTTGTTTAATATATATAATGTATATTTGACATATGCATTTTAAAATGTGAGATATTTGCATTTGATTGTAATATTCTTGATTAGAAAATATATTATTTCATAAATTCACTTAAATCTTTTATAATCGCGTGAAATGCAAACAAATTCACTAGTCATCATATAATAAAAAGTATATAGTTTCCATTAATATAACACTTGCTTTAATAGAAATTATTAATAGCCATGTGCATATTACGAATTGTTAGTAATCTGTATTTGTAAAATAATTCTGGAGAAAATTAAATAACATAAACAGAAATGTAAATGAAATAACAAAACCAATTCGAGCCCACTGAATTCACAGTGTTTCCTTAAGAATTTAATCTCCTCCTAGTACCCAAGGTTATGGATTATTTCCTCCCAGGATAGAACGAATTACACACTGGTGTAGTGGTACTTCAAACCCCAGTGTTTCAGCGAACTCAAAGTTCGGTAGCAAATCACACTTACTGTTGCTTTCTTTGAAGTTAAAAGTATGCAGAAAGAAGGAGGAGAACTCAGAAATTAGTGTGTAAAATCTGAGAAAATGGACTTGTATTTATAGTCAAAGTTGGGTTGAAACTTGAAGTTGCAAATGGCCATAGAGTAAATGCCATGACATAATTGGCTATTTACTCAACAATAAAGAGGAAAAATAGAAGGGTAGTTAAGTTTCTGTTACAAAATCAGAAAACTAAATATTGGGTAATTGAAATGGATTTAATATTAATATTTATTTTAATATTAATATTTTATTATTAAATCAAATATTTAATAACATTTCTGTTAATATTTACTATTAACAAATAAATTTGGTCCAAAACTAATCGATCCAAATCCGAAGCCGAGCCGAGCGAGCGACGACGACGACAACGACGCGAGGCTTGTCTTCTTCTCAACTCTTTATGAGCTAGAATAAGAGCAATTGCTTATATACCCATCAAAAACTTTTTCCTCTTCCTATGTGGGACAATTAAGGAGGGAAACTCAAATATTACTCAAATATTTCATTTTTCCCTCCATTTTCCATTCACCATATTTTAAGCATTAATAAATCATTAAATACTTTAAAATTTCAACAATCCCCCACATGAATGGGGAATGGCTATATTACGGAAGTATGCATGAAAAACTGTGTGATTCGCAAGCAAGGATTAATTGCATCTGGATAAGTAGGTTTCCCTTTGAACTTTCTGTAGTGAACTTATGTCGGATATACTTGATCAATCGGTGGATTTGATATCTTTAAACCGTCGAACTTTGATGTATACCTAGACAACCACAAGTCACACAAACAATCCTTAACCGTCTTTGGTTCTCATTGTTGTGTTCGTTTCAGCCATGAACACCGCCTGGTTTCATAAGTGCATAGAGAACTGGCCTTGCAAAATTCTCCTTGAAACGGCTAACACTTCACAGTTACATAGGTGATTCCTAAACGTGTCATCCCGTAGATACACTATGTGATATACCCCGTATCATATTTAGAAATCATTAAAAATCTTTAATGCTTTATCCTTGATACTGAACATTGTCTCATCACGAGAATGGACCAAAAGTTTAGTTGACAATGTTGAACTGTCATTAATGACTTTTTTTATCTCCTTGAACCTAGATCTTGGGATCTCCAGT
This sequence comes from Nicotiana undulata, assembly GCA_005239495.1. Classification (NCBI taxonomy): domain Eukaryota; kingdom Viridiplantae; phylum Streptophyta; class Magnoliopsida; order Solanales; family Solanaceae; genus Nicotiana; species Nicotiana undulata. Next base: position 6,366 of record MDKH01173224.1, on the reverse strand, counting down.
CTTCTAGGTAGAGTTACCGTCACTATGAATTGTTCTCGGCTATAGTCCCATTCCCCTTGATGATTTCTCAACTACCTCTCTAGTTAGGCCTTTTGTAAGTGGATCCGACACATTATCACTTGACTTTACATAGTCAATCGTGATAATTCCTCTAGATAGTAATTGCCTAATGGTTTTATGTCTTCGTCGTATATGACGAGATTCACCGTTATACATAACGCTCCCAACCCTTCCAATTGGCGCTTGACTATCGCAACGTATGCATATTGGTGCCAACGATTTGGGCCAAAGTGGAATATCTTCCAAGAAATTCTGTAGCCATTCAACTTCTTCACCGGCTTTATCTAAGGCTATGAACTCAGCCTCCATTGTAGAGCGGGCAATACAAGTTTGTTTGGACGACTTCCAAGATACCGCTCCTCCACCAATAGTGAATACATATCCACTTGTGGACTTGGAATCAGTTGATCCGGTGATCCAATTTGCATCACAGTATCCCTCAATGACCGTAGGATATTTACTGTAGTGCAAAGCAAAGTCCTGGGTGTGTACGAAATACCCCAAAACTCGTTTCATGGCCATCCAATGAGATTGACCTGGATTGCTCGTATATCGACTCAATTTACTTATAGCACAAGCTATATCTGGTCGTGTACAATTCATGATGTACATTAAACATCCTAACACACGAGCATAATCCAATTGTGATATGCTCTGGCCTTTGTTCTTTGCTAATGCAAGATTCATGTCAATTGGAGTCTTTGCAACTTTAAAGCCCAAGTGCTTGAATTTTTCAAGTACTGTCTTAATATAATGAGATTGTGACAATGCCAGACCTTGAGAAGTCTTATGGATCTTAATTTCCAGAGTTAAATCAGCAACTCCCAAGTCTTTCATATCAAACTTGCCAATTAGCATGCGCTTAGTCGCATTTACGTTGGTAATGTCATTACTCATTATCAGCATATCATCCACATATAAGCAAACAATGACTATGTGATTTGGAGCATTTTTAATGTACACACATTTATCACACTCATTTATTTTAAAACCATTTGACAACATTGTTTGGTCAAATTTCGCATGCCATTGTTTGGGTGCTTGTTTTAGTCCGTAAAGGGACTTAACAAGTCTACACACCTTCTTTTCTTTACCTGGAACCAAAAACCCTTCTGGTTGTTCCATGTAAATTTCTTCCTCCAACTCTCCATTTAAGAAGGCCGTCTTAACATCCATTTGATGAATTTCAAGACCATAAACTGCAGCTAACGCTACCAACGTTCTTATGGACGTAATTCTTGTAACTGGAGAGTATGTATCGAAATAGTCAAGACCTTCTCGTTGTCTATATCCTTTGACCACAAGTCTTGCCTTAAACTTGTCAATAGTGCCATCATCTTTCATTTTCCTCTTAAAGATCCATTTAGAACCCAACGGTTTATTTTCAGGAGGAAGATCAACCAACTCCCATGTATGGTTGTTCAATATGAATTCTAATTCACTATTGACTGCCTCTTTCCGAAACAATAATTCCGAAGAAGACATAACTTCTTTAAATGTTTGAGGCTCATTTTCCAATAAGAAAGTCACAAAATCTGGTCCAAATGAAGTAGACGTTCTTTGACGTTTCTTGGATCCTCCTGATTAAGTGTACTTTCTTTTGTTTCTTCCCGAGGTCGTTTAGATCCTTCACCAATCGACTCACATTCCTTTTTATACGGATATATATTTTCAAAGAACTCAGCATTATCTGATTCTATAACCGTATTATTATGAATGTCGGGATTTTCTGATTTATGTACCAGAAATCGATATGCTTTACTATTAGTCGCATATCCTATGAAAACACAATCAACGGTTTTCGGTCCTATTTTTACCCGTTTGGGTTTAGGAACTTGCACTTTTGCCAAACACCCCCACACTTTAAAATAATTCAAGTTGGGCTTCCTTCCTTTCCATTTTTCATATGGAATGGATTGTGTTTTGCTATGGGGCACTCGATTTAATATTCGATTAGCCGTAAGAATGGCTTCCCCCCACAAGTTCTGTGGCAAACCAGAACTTATCAACAACGCGTTCATCATCTCCTTTAAAGTACGATTCTTTCTTTCCGCAATCCCATTGGATTGGGGCGTGTATGGGGCCGTTGTTTGATGAATAATTCCATATTCTAAACATGTTTCTTCAAAAGGAGATTCATATTCATCACCCCTATCGCTTCTTATCATTCTTATTTTCTTGTTAAGTTGCGTTTCAACTTCACTTTTGTATTGCTTGAATGCGTCTATTGCTTCATCTTTACTATTAAGTAAGTAAATATAGCAATATCGAGTACTATCGTCAATAAAAGTTATGAAATACTTCTTGCCACCGCGAGATGGTATTGACTTCATGTCACAAATATCTGTGTGAATTAAGTCTAAAGGATTTGAATTCCTTTCAACTGACTTATAAGGATGTTTAACAGACTTAGATTCCACACATACTTGACATTTTGATTTGTCACATTCAAACTTAAGCAATACTTCCAAATTAATAATTTTCCGCAAGGTTTTATAATTGACATGACCCAAACGTACATGTCATAATTCATTTGACTCAAGTAAGTAAGACGAAACTGAAATCTTATTATTACTTTCAACAACCATTACATTAAGTTTGAAAAGGCCCTCGGCAAGGTAACCGTTTCCTACAAACATCTCGTTCTTACTTATTACAACCTTATCGGATACAAATACACATTTAAATCCATTCTTAACAAGAAGTCCAGTAGAGACTAAATTCTTCCTAATCTCGGGAACATGAAGGACATTGTGCAAAGTCATCACTTTTCCGGAAGTCATTTTGAGAAATATCTTTCCACATCCTTCAATCTTGGCCTTTGAAGCATTTCCTATAGAAATCGTCTCATCGGGTCCAACAGGAGCATAAGTAGCAAAAGCTTCTCTAACAGCACAAACATGGCGAGTGGCTCCAGAATCAAACCACAACTCTTTAGTATTGCCCACCAAGTTGCATTCGGAAAGCATGGCACACAAGTCATTAACATCATCATGCTTTTCAACCATGTTTGCTTGACCCCTCTTCTTGTCTTTCTTCGGAGCACGACACTCCGTAGATTTGTGTCCGGTTTTCCCACAGTTGTAGCAGTTTCCACTGAACCGCTTCTTGCTTGGGTTGTATTTCGGCCCAGAAGCCTTCTTTCTCTTTTTGTTCTCTTCAACAATATTTGCTCCCATTATTGTTGAATTACCACGACCTCTCCTTTCAGCAGCTTTATTGTCCTCTTCGATTCTCAACCGAACAATGAGATCTTCAAGGGACATCTCCTTGCGTTTGTGTTTCAAATAATTTTTGAAGTCCTTCCACAATGGAGGCAACTTCTCAATCATTGCTGCTACTTGAAAGGCCTCATTGATGACAAGACCTTCAATAAAAATTTTATTAGTAAACATAATAAAATTAATACTATCAATATTAGTATTAATTTTACTTTTACCTTCAGCAAGGAGATCGTGAATAATCACTTGCAATTCCTGGACTTGGGTAATAACAGACTTGCTATCTACCATTTTGTAGTCCAAAAACTTTGCAGCAACGAACTTTTTCAACCCGACATCTTCAGGTTTGTATTTCTTTTCAAGCGCACCCCACAGTTCTTTTGATGTTTCCACGCCACTGTAGACGTTATACAAAGCATCCTCCAGTCCGCTTAGAATATAATTCTTGCACAAAAAATCTGAATGCTTCCACGCCTCAATCACGAGAAAGCGTTCAGTCGCTGGAGTTTCATCGGACAACAGGAACATCTTCCTTGATGAACTTCTTGAGACTTAGAGTAGTCAAGTAGAAGAACATCTTTTGCTGCCAGCGCTTGAAATCAATCCCGAATTTTTTTTCGGATTTCTCAGGCGGTGCCAATGCTGCCAGTGTTGTTCGGCTCGTTAAGGCATTGGCAGTTACCATCGGAACAACTTGGTTTCCGTTGTCATTCGTCATTTCTGTAAAAGAATGACACAAACGTAAAAATCACGTAGATTTTAATGTCCAAAAACCACAAAGGTTTTTTCTCTCCAGAAACAGTGAATATAAAACAAATACAGAAAATGGATTAAATTCCTTAAGCTTGTTAGTAATTTGTATTTGTAAAATAATTTTGGAGAAAATTAAATAACATAAACAGAAATGTAAATGAAATTACAAAACCAATTCGAGCCCACTGAATTCACAGTATTTCCTTAAGGAATTTAATCCCCTCCTAGTACCCAAGGTTATGGATGATTTCTTCCTAGGATAGAACGAATTACACACTGGTGTAGTGGTGCTTCAAACCCCAGTGTTTCAGCGAACTCAAAGTTCTGTAGCAAATCACACTTATTGTTGCTTTCTTTGAAGTTAAACGTATGCAGAAAGAAGGAGGAGAACTCAGAAATTAGTATGTAAAATCTGAGAGAATGAACTTGTATTTATAGCCAAAGTTGGGCTGAAATCTGAAGCTGCAGAACGGCCATAGAGTAAATGTCATGACATAATTGGCTATTTACTCTACAATAAAGAGGGAAAATAGAAGGGTAGTTAATTTTCTATTACAAAATCAGAAAATTAAATATTGGATAACTGAAATGAATTTAATATTAATATTTTGTTATTAAATCAAATATTTAATAACATTTCTGTTAATATTTACTATTACACAAATAAATTTGGTCCAAGATTAATCAATCGATCGATTTGACCGAATCCGAGGCCGATGCCGAGCCGAGCAACGACGATGACGGCGCGAGGCTTGTATTCTTCTCATTTCTTTATGAGCTAAAATAAGAGCAATTGCTTATATACTCATCAAAAACCTTTTCATCTTACTATGTGGGACAATTAAGGAGGGAAATTCAAATATTAGTCAAATATTTTATTTTTTCCTCCATTTCTCATTCAACCTATTTTAAGCATTAATAAATCATTAAATACTTAAAAATCCCAACACTAATTACGTATGACTAGACCACGGAGCCATCACAAATTTCACATGCATCTCACAATAATAATGGATCTCAAATCAGGTCAGATCATCATTTTTATAGGAATTACTAGAATACTTCTTGGTCAAGTTATTTTATTTCAAATATATTTGTTGGAAGACGTGAGAGTAAAAGAAACTTTAAATAATATATTTCATTTATAATTAAAATCGAAGACTAACACTTGCAAGAGTTGACCCCAACGAAAAGTTAAGCAACAGGAAAAAGTTTAAAAAAAAAAAAAAGGAATCAAAATGCATTTTCTGGAGAAGTCTATAAATTGTGGTATTTGGAAAGGAATGAGATATATCCTTATACATAAAGAGCGGATTGAAGTATTCTTCTTACTATGGCATTCCTTAAGCTGAGTTTGATTCTGGCCACTCTTATCATCGCAGCCACCAGTTAGTATTCCATATTCATCTCTATTTATCTTTGAATTGTAGTTTTACATTGGCCACACATATGTAATTATACTTGTACAAGTTTGCACGACTTTCATACGCATGTATGCCCGTAAGGATATACATGTACTTTTATGCATGACGTTTAATTGTTGTTCATTTTCATATTTTATCGGTCATTCTCTTATTTGATATTATGAAATATTTCAGTGAATGCGCCATGGTCCTCAAATACAAATGTCGTTGCTGCACGGGGTGTTGATTATGATATTTCAGGAATCAAGAGGAGGATGTTGCCGCAACTTAATACTTGTGGGAGACTTTGTTTTTCAACCGTTGATTGCGGTGACTGCATAATTTGTTGTACCTGTCGTGCGTCGCCTATTTTCGATGAATCTCTATGTTTCGTGTAGGTAGTGTGCAGTATCGACAATGAACTTTAGCTATTAAATCCATATTATGCATTAGTGTTTTCATGTTATTTCAGCATTTCCTTTACTATGTATGAATAATAAAAAAGTCAAGTGAGTGACTTTCTTTTCTCATGAATAATAATGGACTCCCACTACTAGAATTTAGGTGTTTTCCGTCCAAAGTTTCCGATCGAAATCGGTCGCAAATTAGCAATTTCCGACCAAATTGCGACCGATTTTAATTGGACGGGGAATGGCTGGTCGCAAACGAGCACCGACCGCGCAGTGGTTGGAAATTTCCGACCGAAATCGGTCGCAAAAATCAACGCGTTGACTGATTATTAAATTTTAGTTTCCGACCGAAATCGGTCGGAAATTTAAAACAAATATAATTTTATTAAATTAAATAATTATTTGTAAATTATTAATTTATTTTTAGAAATATATATAAATTCATAATTTGTTTTTAAAAATATATATATTCACTATTTCCGACCGAAATTCGGTCGCAAAACTTGAATTGTACTGGGC